>SNQJ01S0092807.1:21431-40565 GCA_010110895.2 Picea sitchensis | reverse complement strand
TGAGTTATCTCTTGAACTTTGTATAAGCTATTTATGATAAGGAAGTTTTGCTGGGTTTTCTTCCCCTAGAGGGTTTCCCCGGATAAATGTTGTGTCTATTGTGGATGTGTATTTCTCAGTGATCTTGTGCTTATTATGCTCTTATCTTATGAAATGCAAAGAACTATAATATCAGCATAAAACATTAACAAAAACAACCACCCAAATGGATATAGGTATGAAAATATTGCTAGGAAAATAGCAACTGCCAGCAAAAGGTACTAGAGAGTACCATCTCACTATCACCCAAAATGACCCACAAGTTTCCTTTCAAAAGAATAAAGAGGACAATTTCAAAACCTTCATGAGAAATGTGTGCACGAGAAGTACACAGGAGAATGCGAGAGGAGGAGGGAGATATTTTCTAGTTTTGGGAGAAGGAAGGAGTAGAGGCTTCTAGTCTGAAGGGACTAATCCCATGCATGTGTAGAGATACGCGAGATAATTTTATTGCAGGAGTCATATGAACATCCAGAAACCCAACCTGAGCTAAGAGGCCATGATATTGATGTTGGGAGGGCATATGATAAACCTTGATGAGGCCTGGGCTAGGTGAGTGTGAGTAAATATTTACCAAGAGTGGTGATAAGGAGAGTAACCTTCACACACCAATATTTCAGAGAACCTAAGAGAGAGATTCCATGGTGGTATCATGGCTTGGAATGGGGGTGGCTAGAGTGCAGAGTTTGAGTGCATATGAGCCTATTGTTGGTTGGAAAGGTGTACACCCACATTCATTTTGTTGGTTAGACTTGTGATCAAATAAGTAATTGTATACTCTGTGTAATTGAAATGACATGCATGGTTGAATGCATATAGTTGTATTTTTAGATGTGTATGCTTGATGTTAAATAGATTGATTATTCCATGAAAATATTTATACTTCATTGAGCCCTCTTGATATTTTGCAAGACTAATACATTGTGAAGAATGTAAGCCTCTAAATGGAGATATTGTAAGGCATAAACTATTAAAACATTTGATGTGCTCATTTTACCATAGATAATATCATAATATTCTCACCCAACCATAGGGACGTAGCCACCCCTGAGCACCATAAACTTTGCTAGATATAATGATTCTGAAAAAAACACTAGAACCAACAGATAACCAAGAGAAAATATCTTTATCCAAAGATAAATCAACAAACAGAAAGTCCCAAAGTCACATAACAATACTCAGTTGCAGTAGTTGCAGTTGCATTTACCAAGAAGACCACCAAGAATATCAGAATACCACCAATAATGTCACCAAGAATACAACCAAGAGATACTAGAAGGTAGGGCACACATCTTAGTCTAGATGGTTCTAGAGAGAGAGACCAAGAAACACCCCACAATATCCTCCTTCCATTCTTGTAGCTGCAACTCCAAAATTGCGCTAAACTTGAGAGAGTGAGTGAGGCGAGTGTGTACAATTGAGATAGATAATCTCTTATTTATAGTGGTTCTTGTCACTTGTCTTGGTCGACTTGTCCTTTTAGAAGATAATACTTCAATAATAATTATTTTACTAAGATGACTTTTCTTCTAGGGTTTTTACACATCTGTTTATGGCTTCTCTTGCTTACAGAATATTCTAATATAGTCATAGGTTACACATGGAGGTTAATACCTCCTGTAGCTATCATAATATCACCACTTTGTTGGAACAGGGGTAGACCCAAGGTTCAAATCTAACAATGCACCAACCAACCCTAACTACTGTCCCTTTCGACAACACCTGTGAAGCAGATGCAGTCTCACCCAAAGTAGAAATTGGGGGTTGTAGGACACAGGTGTCTACAACCAAAGGAAATGCAAAGTGAATCATGGAAAACAACACACAACAATCTAGTTATTGTTTATCTCTCTTAAGCCTACTTCGCAAGTTATATCTATGATCTAACACAATGATGCAATAACAATATATCAAATGATAAATAACACAAAATCAATCAAAAAGAACAACAAGATACATGTGGTTCACCCTCTCCCTAGGGATGTGTCCACATAACTGTGTTTCTTGATATTATTAGATGAAAACATACAATTCTATCTACGCACTTAGCTTGTGGATATCTCTCTCTTTCTCTGCTTCTCTCCCCTCCCTGTGCACCTAGCTGCAGGGTTGATCTTCGCACCCAGCTGAAGATCTTACAACACAAACTCGATACTGATCTCAACAACAATAATCAACAATGAACAAAAACAATCATAGTATCCATGATTCAACCTGGAAAGAACCCTCCCAAGTATTATAGACCTTTATTTATACATTACATAGCAAAGTCTAGGTGTCAAAACCCTAGATACAAAAACCTAGGTGCTTAAACCCTAGGTCAACCTGACCTGCACTTTCAGGGCTTCGCTAGCCTGTCCTTCCTCCTTTTCTGTGTGGTGCTCCAAAGAACTCGTTGATATATTTTTTCACTTGCTGAGTTTTCCATGATCCCTTTTCTTTGTTTCTTTGCATTCCTCGATCTTTCTTCCAACAGATAGCTTTTCCTTTACTTTGCTCCTTATTTTCTGCATCTTTAACCACTTCGACCCCTCCTCGATTTATGTTCCTTCCATGTAGTTTTTACTTTGCCTTTATTCCTTAATATTCTCTTCCTTACATATTCAAGGGCCAATAGGCCCCCAAAACTCACATGTGACTCATCCTGAGTCACTGCAAGACCGAACCTTTTGTTTTACTTCGACTGCAGACTACACGAAGAAACCTATGCTTTCTACTCTGTCCCTCCCTTCCTTGTGTAAACTATATTTTCTGTGTCTGGTACCCAATTTCAACTACACTTGGTACCTAGACCCTTCTTTTTTTTCTTTTACTGAGAGCTGCGAGGCAGCTGTTTGTCATAATACAATTTCAACCAGCTCCCATTTACCAAAGCTTCTTTCCATTCTCCATTAAGGGTCTTCAACTGCGTAGATCCTCCTTATGTAACACGGGTAACCTCAAATGGCCCTAGCCAATGTGTCCTGAACTTCCCTGGATGCTTCATGAACTTGCTATCAGATAACAATACCAAATCTCCTTGATTGAATGATTTTCTCCTGGTATGTTTGCCATGGTAAGCCTTTTATCTTTCTTTCTATACTTGTTAATGAAATCCTGCAATGAACATGTCTTCCTCTAGTTCCAGTAATTTCACAAGCCTGTCTTGAAAAACGCAAGTGTCATCCATACCTGTAAATTCTACAATTATTAAACTAGGAACCAAGTATTCCATAGGTACCACTGCTTCCAAGCCATATACCAACTTAAATGGGCTTTGCATTGTCAAATTCTTGCAAGTAGTTCTATAAGCCCACAATACTGTTGGAATTATTAAATCCCAATCATCTTTGTTGACACTACAAATCTTAGTTAGTGTTGTCTCGAAGATCTTATTAAAAGATTCAGTTGTACCATTCACCTGCAGGTGGTATGGAGTGCTCTTCTGATGATGAACTTCAAATTCTCGAGTCAAGGCTTCAATATTTTTCTTATGAAGTGTGTGCCTTGATCACTCATGAGGATATTTGGGCATCCAAACTTGGTTATAAATTATAATATCCTCAAAGATGAACTGCGCAACTGTAGCTGCACTAGAGTCCTTAACTTCTCTTGTTTCTTCCCATTTGGTCAAATACTTTGTCGCAGTGATAATGTATCTAGCCCCTGTGTGCCTTCCTAGTGGGTTAATAGGTCCCGCAAAGTCAATAGCCCATTTCTTGAATACTTGTAATGTTAATTGTGGTTCCAAAGGCATCTCATCCCTTCTAGATGGATTTCCTACTCTTTGACATACATCGTAGGCTCTGTAGTATTCCTTAACATTCTTGTGTAAAGTAGGCCACTAGAGGCTAGCTGTGAGAATCTTATGCGTTGTTTCTTTCCCTACATAATGTCCTGTGATGCCTTCATGCGCTTCTGCAAGAATAAATTGTATTTATGCCTCCATAACGCATCTCCTCAAGATATCATCTGGTCCCAGCTTAAACAACTTTCTAGCTATGAGTTGAAAGTCGTATGTGCGGACTACCAACTGTTTCTTTTGAATGACTGTATATTCGCAAGGTGCCATTCCTGTGGACAGGAACTAAACTATCTCGACGAAGTGATCATCGGATTTCCTGATAGCTAGAAATTATGCATCTGGTAGTGTGTCCTCCAAGTTGGTAGGTTCCTCTCCATGTTCTAACCTGGGTAAGTGGTTAGGTACTTTATTCATTCTTCCTGGGTTAACCACAATTTCAAATTCATGCTCCTGGAATGAAAGTAGCCATCTCCATATTCTCCCCCCCAACACTGGATTTTTGACTAAGTATTTCAATGCAGAGTGATCAATGAACATCTAAAAATGTCCTACCAACAAATGGTGTCTAAATTTTTTCAGCGCATATACCATAGCCAAACCTTATCTTTTAGTCGTAGTATAGTTCCTTTTAGCTGTAGAAAGCTTCCTGCTTGCAAAGGCTATAGGGTGGTCAATGCCTCCTACACCCGAATGTGATAAAACTGCTCCTAATGAAATGGATGAAGCATTGACATGGACATTGAACTCCTTACTCCAGTATGGAAAAACCAAGACTGGTGCAGTAACCATTTTCTGCTTTAGTGTGTTGAAGCTCTGCTGACATTCTTTTGTCCATTGGAACTTACTATCTTTCTTCAATAGCCTCTCCATGGGTGTCGTTATCTGTGAATACCCCTTAATAAAATTCCTATAGTATCTCATGTTCCCTAATGTAGTGTGAAATTGTCTAACTGAAGTGGGAGGAGGTAGATCAACAATGATGGAAATCTTGGAAGGATCTACCAACAATCCTTGTTTACACACAATATGCCCTAGAAACACTCCAAAGGGTGAAAAGAAAATACACTTTTTAAAATTCAGGGAAATCTGACATTGCCTACACTTATCTAACATCAATCTCAAACATTCAATGTGGTCTTTCATTAGGCTAAAAATAGTCCAATCATCAAAATATGCTTCTAAGAACTTATGTAGAAAGTCCTTAAATGCTTCGACCACCACCCTGGAAAATATGGTTGGTGCATTCTTCAAGCCAAAGGGAATCACTGTGTACTGAAAACAACCTCATTATGTTGCAAATTTGGTCTTATGTCGATATTCGTTAGCAATACTGATCTGATGATATCTTGAAAAACCATATGTGAATGAGTAGACCTCCTGTCCTCCTACATTATATAGAACTTCATTGGTAAAGGGTGTAGGGAATGGATCATATAGACATGCATCGTTCAACTTTATTAGATCTACACAAATTTTTATTTCCCCTATCTTGTTATCTTGGATCACCATAGGGCTAATCCATTTAGATTATTCAACAGGTTCTATGATTCCTGCTTCCAACATTCTATCCAATTCAATCCTAACTTTCTGCTTATATTTAGGATTCAGTCTGTAAGGTCTCTGCTTGATAGGTCTTGCATATGGTCTTAAGGGGACATTCATTTCTCCCATGGGCCCTTTAATGCCCTTCATGTCAGTGAACTTGGTTGGGAACAAGTCCTGATATTCATGTAGTACCTCAATGATCTTACTAATAGTAGCAGCACCCCAATAGTCTCCCACATTTGCTAGTTTAGGTTTTAGCTCTGTTCCAATATTAACTTTCTTAATTTTAATGGGTTGTCCAATAAAAGGTAGTTCAATCCCTGGTCCTTATATGTCTCTGTGACCTTCAGTTTCTGCAATGTTTACATCTCTAGGGTTATCAACCTCATCAACATAAATATTGTAGAAATCTTGTAACTGCTGAAGAGGCGCAGTCCATTCATCTTCCTCTTGATCAAACGAGAGGTTAGGTGCCTCCTTAAAGATCTTTTGTCTCATAATTTGTAAATCTTGATCTATTGTAGGGTACTAACTCTCAAATAAAAACGTAGCTATAAATTTCTGAGTCATTCCATACCAGTCTGTAGTAATGAGGCATAGTTTTTCTTGAAGATACTAGTTAATAGGCGTGGTATCCAAGGTGTTAATGAACTTATGCACCCACTGTTCCTTAGGGATGTTTCTCTAGGATTCCTCACAACTTCTCATGTGGTCCTTAGGACAAATCTTGCCTGTGTAATGAACTTCACATCCTTTTGCTTGGTTTGAAAAGTGCACTGCCAATAAGTTGTGACACTATGTCCACTCCGCGGTGTTCCTCTTATGTGCTCCCCACCATCTAGATGGTCTGGATTTATGGTGTTCCTCTCCAATTTAGCTAGAAATGTCTCTAGGTGATTCAAACCATCAAATGTTGGAAGATTACCTACTTTAGTGCCAATCCAACGAACTGCTCTGGTCAATATGGCACATCGTTGTGTGGAGACATCATACATCCCATTATTCCAATTTTCTAATGCCTCTTTTGAATCTGATGAACATGCACTTTCACTTCACCAGCTAATATTTCCATCTGCTGTAGGATTAATGTAATCATGTTGTCTTGCTGTCATCTTGTAGATGTTCTCTAGCTCATACGCATGGTCTTCTTCCCTGATAGGTTCTGTGTATCTGTGACCTTCATCCAAGTCCAGAGGTGCTATGGATTTAAGGTCATTACCCTCAAATGTCATTATTCTCTTATTTAGGTCAATAACAATCGAATTTTTGAAATCCAAATCAATTCCTAACAACGCAGGATAGGGAAAACTGTCATCAACAATTTCAATCACTTCGAAATATGAAAATGTCCTTATCCTGTCAATGTCTATAGGAACATGCTCTAGTCTTCCAAAGGGGCTCACTGCTTGTTGATTAGCCATCTTGAGCCTGATTGGAGAGTAAATCAGTCTAGGTTTTCCCATCAGTGCCCAAGTATGCTTCATCATAACATTTACTTCTGATCCCAAGTCGAGGACCACATAGTCCACATCGTAATATCCAATATGAGCACTAAGGTGTAATTCCTTGTTTGTTCTCCTTTTCCTTTATACTCGATTCACAAATCTACTCATCATAGGGTATATTCTCCCAATTTCATACTGTCTCATCAAGTGTTATAATTCTTGTACAACCTTTTCATCTTTAATCAAATTGATATATGTATATAAAAATTCCATGATATTTCTTACCTCTTTTTCTTGTCTAGCTATAGAAGACTGATCAAATGCTGGTGGCATCTCACATTCCCTTACTTCTAGTTGTGCCTTAGATGGAGAATCTTGTCCTTATAAAAATTCTTTCCTTGCTTCCTCAAAAGTATGCCTCTCTCTCGTTGGGTCAAACAACTGTGCCTTCTCTGCATCTCTTCTAATCCCTAATCCTTCTACAATCTTTCCTGGGGTCACTTTGTCTTCTCCTATAGCAACACCTCCTCTAGTAATAACAATGACTCTGGGGTATTCACCATGAGGTTATGCTGATATTAATTGTACTTGTTGGTTTCCTCCTCACCTCTCTTGGAGTTTGGCCAACAATACTGGACAATATTCGATGACATGATCAAGCGAGTTTCAATAGTTGCAAGTGGTAAAAGGGTTCTGACAATCCCTTGCCAAATGTCCTGGTTGTGTGCATTTATAACAGATAATATGACCTCCACCTCGGCCCATAACTCCTCCTCTGCCTCTTCCTTTGAATCCACCATGAGGATTGAAGTTTCCTCTTCCTGGGGAGTTGAACTGCACATTGTTTCCTTCTTGTTGTGTTTCTCCTTGAATTCTGTATGTATCCCTTGATCTTTCATGCATGAGATCATAAGAACTACAATACTTATCATTATGTCCCACAGACTTACAAAATGTACAGTAAATATTGGTAGGTGTCTGGACATATATTTTCCTATAATAACATTCATCAGGGAAATGCCTATTTCTACATACCTCACACTAGGGTACAATAACCTGATTAAAAGGACTCAGTGCTCCAAAGTCTAAATATTCATGAAATAGGGAACAATGCTCTTTTTCATGGCCCTCTGATTTACATCTGATACACCAACTATCTGATCTTTTCTCTTTTCCTTTATCTTTCTTCATATCTTCGACCTGTAAAGATAAATTGGTTCACTGATTCAAGATTTGGATCATACCTGGGCTAGATTCTCCTACAGGGGATTCTTATAGTTTTATGGAAATCTTTAGAGCTTCAGCCTACGAAGTGATTTTTTGTTGCATCAGAGGAACTATGATATGTGGTAGGAGAGAAATGATGAACCATTCTTTATTCTTTTCATCTGGAATCTGAAAACTTAAACGACCTACCAGAATCTTAAATCTCTGATCAAAATCCCAAACAGGTTCAATGACCTTTTTCTTGATCTCTTTCAGCTCTGTAATGCATTGTGACTCCAACTTAGTTTTCTTGAATTTTTCACTCAATGTAGTCTTGATAGAATTCAACGGTTTAGGCTGTCCAGGTTGAAGCTCTGGAGATTTCCATGAAACTATAAGAATCCCTTGTAGGAGAAGCTAGCCCAGGTATGAGCCAAATCTTGAATCAGTTAACCAATTTATCTTTACAGGTCGAAGATATGAAGAAAGATAAAGGAAAAGAGAAAAGAGAAGATATTTGGTGTATCATATGTAAATCAGAGGGCCATGAAAAAGAGCATTGTCCCCTATTTCATGAATGTTTGGACTTTGGAGTACCGATTCCTTTAAATCAGGCTACTGTACCCTGGTGCGAGGTATGTAAAAATAGGCATCGCCCTGATGAATGTTATTATAGGAAAAAATATGTCCAGACATGTACCAATCATTACTGCACATTTTGTGAGTCTGTGGGACATGATGATAAGGATTGTAGGGATTATGATCTCATGCATGAAATATCAAGGGATACATACAGAATTCAAGGAGAAACGCAACAAGAAGGAAACAATGCGCATTTCAACTCCCTAGGAAGAGGAAATTTCAATCCTCGTGGTGGATTCAAAGGAAGAGGAAGAGGAGGAGTTATGGGCTGAGGTAGAGGTGATATTATCTGTTATAACTGCACACAACCAAAACATTTGGCAAGGGATTGTCAGAACCCTTGTACCACTTGCAACTATTGTAACTCATTTGATCATGTCATCGAAGATTGTCCAGTATTGTTGGCCAAACTCCAAGAGAGGTGAGGAGGAAACCAACAAGTACAATTAATATCAGCAGAACCTCATGGTGAATACCCCAGAGTCGTTGTTATTAATATAGGAGGTGCTACTATGGGAGAAGACAGAGTGACTCCAGGAAAGACTGCATAAGGATCAGGGATTAGAAGAGCTGCAGAGAAGGCACAGTTGTTTGACCCAAGGAGAGAGAGGCGTACTTTTGAGGAAGCAAGGAAAGAATTTTTATAAGGACAAGATTCTCCATATAAGGCACAACCAGAAGTAAGGGAATGTGAGATGCCACCAACATTTGATCAGTCTGCTATAGCTAGACAAGGAAAAGAGGTAAGAAAGCTCATGGAATTTTTATATACATCTATCAATTTGATTAAAGATGAAAAGGTTGTACAAGAATTACTACACCTGGTGAGACAGTATGAAATTGGGAGAATAGACCCTATGATGAGTAGATATGTGAATCAAGTATCAAGGAAAAGGAGAACACACAAGGAATTACACCTTAGTGCTCATATTGGATATTACGATGTGGAATATGCGGTCCTCGACTTGGGATCATAAGTAAATGTTATGACGAAGAAGACTTGGGCACTGATGGGAAAACCTAGAATGATTTACTCTCCTATCAGGCTCAGGATGGCTAATCAACAGGCAGTGATCCCCTTTGGAAGACTAGAGCATGTTCCTATAGACATTGACAGGATAAGGACATTTGCATATTTTGAAGCAATTGAAATTGTTGATGACAATTGTCCCTATCCCGCATTGTTAGGAATTGATTGGGCTTTCAACAATTTGACTATTGTTGACCTAAAGAAAAGAAGAATCACATTTGAGGGTAATGGCCTTAAATTCATCACACCTCTGGACCTGGATGAAGGTTGCAGATACACAGAACCTATCAGGGAAGAAGACCGTGCGTACGAGCTAGAGAACATCTATAAGCTGACAGCAAGACAACACGATTACACTAATCCTACAGCAGATGGAAATCTTAGCCAGTGAAGTGAAAGTGCATGTTCATCATATTCAAAAGAGGCATTAGAAAATTGGCAGAACAAGATGTATGAAGTCTCCACATGACGATGTGCCATATTGACCAGAGTAGTTCACTGGATTGGCACTGAAGTAAGTAATCTTCCAACATTTGATGGTTTGAATCACCTAGATAAATTTCTAGCTGAATTTGAGAGGAACATCATAACAGATAATATGACCTCTACCTCAGCCCGTAACTCCTCCTCTTCCTCTTCCTTTGAATCCACCACGAGGATTGAAGTTTCCTCTTCCTGGGGAGTTGAACTGTGCATTGTTTCCTTCTTGTTGTGTTTCTCCTTGAATTCTATATGTATCCCTTGATCTTTCATGCATGATATCATAAGCCCTACAATCCTTATCATCATGTCCCACAGACTTACAAAATGTGTAGTAAATATTGGTACGTGTCAAGACATATTTTTTCTTATAATAACATTCATCAGGGCGATGCCTATTTCTACATACCTCGCACCAAGGTACAATAACCTGATTCAAAGGAATCGGTGCTCCAAAGTCCAAATATTCATGAAATAGGGGACAATGCTCTTTGTCATGGCCCTCTGATTTACATCTGATACACCAAATATCTTCTCTTTTCTCTTTTCCTTTATCTTTCTTCATATCTTCGACCTATAAAGATAAACTGGTAGATTTGGCTCATACCTGGGATAGCTTCTCCTACAGGGGCTTCTTATAGTTTCATGAAAATCTCTAGATCTTTAGCCTACGAAGCGATTTTCTGTTGCATCATAGAAACTATGATCTGTGGCAGGAGAGAAGCGATGAACCATTCTTTATTCTTTTCATATGGAATTTGAAAACTTAAACAACCTGTCAAAATCTTAAATCTCTGATCAAACTCCCAAACAGGTTCAGTGACCTTCTGCTTGATCTCTTTCAGCTCTGTAATGCATTGTGACTTCGACTTAGGTTTCTTGAATTCTGCACTCAATGTAGTCTTGATAACATTCAGTGGTTTAGGCTTTCCAGGTCCTTAAACAAACTTCATATACCAGTTCAGAGCATGATCCCTCAAGGTGGTACTAAACTAAGTTATCTTAACATCTTCATCAGTGAATTTCTTGATACTCCATACAACTTTGCATAAGAACCAATACTTATCAGGATCTTTAGATCCATCTCCTCTAAAGATAGGTAGCCTCATTTCATCTTCCATAGATATTCCTTGGTTTCTTGACTGAGTATGTACTAAACTGTTGGTAATAGTACTCTAACTGCTCTGACTACTCTTGTTACTCTAGTTTCTTAATGATTCTAAAACAATAGGAGGAGTGATATTACTTACTTCGATAGTAGGTGGAGTTCTTGAAGTTTCTGGTTCTCCTCAACGAAGTTCTTTGGTTTGTGTTTCCTCTGTTCTTGCAGATTCTTAATGTTCTTCATCTGTTAGATCTACTTCTTCTCCACTATAGAATCCCTGGTCTCCATAGTTTTTCTTAAATAGGTTCGCAAGAGGAACCTCTTTGAATGGTATCCCACTGTGCGTGTGTCCAGCCTATGTGTCATTGTCACTGTCTGAATTCTTGAACATTATCTTTAGTGTATCTTCAATATATTCTTCTCATGCAATAGCATCTTAATACTCAACTTTAAAAAGTGTAGGAACTTTTCTCTAGGTCCCTTAAAGAAATACCTCTCTGCTTGACTATGCGATTCGACTCTGTCAATGGAAAACTCAGTAATGTACCCTCCAATAGTGCTATCAAAACAGAGATCAACCACTCTAGACACAACATTATCAACTCTCTTGACCTTCTTGATCAACATTGTTGTCCAAACCCTAGGTGGTCTAGATTTGATCTTAAACTGGGTATCTGCTAGTCTAGCTAACCACTCATATAAATATTTATGGATTCCTCCAAAGAAAATCTCGTGTATGTTGATAAAGATATACCTTCCCAACCAGTCTTCTGTACTAAGGCTAGGGTTCTTGTTCTAGGCTTCAGCGAAGTCCTTCTCTTGTTATTTTATCCACTTCTGAATTTTTGTATTTGATGGAAACCACCTTGACATTCCCTCAAAAATATCCCAGTCCCGACAACAGAACCATTTGTTGGCACAGGGGCAGACACATGGTTCAAATCTAACACCACACCAACAAACCCTAACTACTGGCCCTTTCAGCAACACCTTCAAAGAAGATGCAGTCTCACCTGAAGTAGCAATAGGGGCTTGCAGAACATGAGTGTCTACAACCAGAGGAAATGCAAAGTGAATCTAGGACAACAACACACAACAATCTAGTTATTCTTTATTGTTATTAATCCTACTTCGCATGTTATATATATGATCTAACATAATGATGCAATAACAGTATATCAAACGAGATATAACACAACATCAATCACAAAGAACAACAAGATATATGTGGTTCACCCTCTCCCTAGGGATACATTCACATAACTCTGTTTCTTGATATTATTAGGTGAAAACATACAGTTCTATCTGTGCACTTATCTTGCAGATCTCTCTCTCTTTCTCTTCTTCTCTCCCCTCCCTACACATCCAACTGCAAGGTTGATCTTTGCACCCAGCTCAAGATCTTACAACACAGACTCGATACTATTCTAAAAAACAGTAATCAACAATGAACAAAAACAATCATAGTATCCACAAACCAACCTAGAACGAACACTCCCAGGTCTTCTAGACCTTTATTTATACATCACATAGAAAAGTATAGGTGTCAAAACCATAGATCCAAAACCCTAGGTTCTTAAAACCTAGGTCAACTTGACTCGTGCTTAAGCACTCGTTGATATCTTTTTCCACTTGTTGAGTTGTCCACGATCCCTTCTATTTTCTTCTTTGTCTTCCTCAATCTTCTCTTCCAACAGTTTTCTTTTCCTTTACTTCGCTCCTTCTTTAACCACTTTGAACACTCCTCAGTTTATGTTCCTTCCGTGCATTTCACACTTCACCTTTCTTCCTTAATCTTCTCTTCTTTACATATTCAAGGGCCAACACACTCCCTCCTAGCTAGGGAGGTATTAACTGTAATGGTATCAAACACATCCATCCATTTCACATGGCATGGGAAAGGCTCATATAGTCTTGCAGACCATTCTATAGGTAGCATCATCATAGCCATGCAGGATATCTCATGATCATGCAGATCAAGTCACAAGCATCATCATCACTATCCATCTAGCTAGAAATCACCTCCAACACTACTGGTTGGAACACCAGCCTAGGAAACACCTTTAACACTACTGCTAGTCTCCATGGAAATCTAGTAGTAGTACACAGTTACTACAATTCCATAAAATAGATCACAACAATGTCGATCCATAGTAGTACACAACTACTATCCAGTGGTACACAACCACTCCTAGTAGCACACAACTACTATCTAGTGACATGCTGTCACTACCAGTGGAACACATCCACCATAGTAGTAAATATCTACTGCCCAGAGACACATAGTCTCCACTGCAATCAACTAATAGATATATAAGATATCATCATTTAGTATAACAATCTCCTGGCATCAAATCATACTATCGTCCACATCATCTGTCGAGGACATACTCCATCTGAGTAATAGATATATAAGATATCATCATTTAGTACAACAATCTCCTGGCATCAAATCATACCATCATCCACATCATCTATTGAGGACATACTCAGGCATGATGTTGAATAAGTCATGTGATGAACTTAGCACACTCAACAAAGTATCTCGCATAAGTCACTCACTTAACAGAGTGATACAAGGACCATTATTCTAATCCAAAAATACATCATAGAAGAATAGTTGTCCCAACAGATGTTGAATATCTCCACTGTATCATCTCTAAGATGTACTAACATGATGTGAATGAATCATATCTAATATGTACTAGCATGATGTGGAGTACCATCTACATCCTCTCTAAGCCATACTAGCATGATGTGAATGCGTCATATCTAAGATGTACTTGCATGATGTAGATCAATGCCTCTGCATCATCTCTAAGATGTATGATCATATCTAAGCTGTATGATCATATATAAGATGTACTAGAATGATGATTTTCATCATATCTAAGTTGTAATAGCATGATCACATCTAGCATGATACAAGTCATCTGCATAATCTCTAAGATATATGATCATATCTAAGTTGTACTAGCATGATTCTCTGCATCATATCTAAGTTGTACTAGCATGATGCGACTCAGACATAAGAATCATATTTAAGTTGTACTAGCATGATGCCAATGAATCATATCTAAGTTGTACTAGAACGATGTGTCTCAAGACATATGTATCATATCTAAGTTGTACTAGAATGATGTTGAAGCATCATATATAATTTGTACTAGCATGATACATACCAACAATCTGTCAACCTGGACCATTCTCCACAGGGATAATTTTTTTCCTTCAGCACACTAACTATCCATGATGTCATATTAACACTCCATCCCAACCGAGGAAGTCATATCCTCCCTTTCAACCAAGGGAGTAATCTTCATGAGTCCCAACTTGTCCCTCAAGTATGCAAACTTTATCTTGGACAAAGGTTTCGTCAAAATATCAGTTGTCTTCTCATCGGTGGAGATATACTAGAGAATCATTTCTCCCTTATGGACTTTAACACAGATAAAATAGTACTTGATCTCAATGTGCTTCGATCTTTCATGGAATACAAGTTTCTTTGAAAGCTTCACACATCTTTGATTATCAAAATATATCTCAGTTGAATCTGACACCTCATCAAATAGTCCAGAAATCAGCTTACAAAGCCATACTGCTTTAGCACAAGAATTACAAGCTGAAATATATTCTTCTTCTACAGTGCTGAGTGCAACATAGTACTATTTCCTATTAGCTCATGATATCATAGCAGATCCCAAAATGAAACATACATCATAAGTAATATTTCTATCATCTGCACTCCTTTCCCAATCTGCATTAGTAAATCCATGTAGTTGTACATCACTGCTTGAGGCATATCTCAAACCATAATTTAGCATCCCATGAAGATATCTCAAAATATGATTTGTAGCTATACAATGCTCATGTCTAGGTTCCACCTAGAACTGGATCAACATGTTCACATCAAATCAAATGTCTAGCCGGGTATTCACCAAATACACCAATGATCCAATCAACTGCTGATACAGGGATGAGTCTACTGGATCAGAATAAAAGTCTCTCAACTTCCTCATATCTATCACCATGGGAGTTTCCATGTATTTTCAATCCATAATCCCAAACTTTTGAAGGATCTTTACAACATACTTCCCTTTCTGATCTGAAAATAGAAGGCTGACTTTTTATGCTATGCAAGCACCCGCTACTTCATTAAAATAAACTTTACAGGACCTTGCTTCATGTGTATAAATATGCCAGATAAATTATGTGCTAAGTTTTATGATTCTTCCTTTAAATGTTTATCTGTGAGAAATTGTTCTTTTAAATGATTAAATATGTGCTTTAAATGAAAACACAGCAACATAAATTGCAGCAAATAAACCATCAAACTCAGAACAATCACAACATGATAAAGGAGTTCACCCCCCTTCGGGCTACATCTCCTTGAGCCTCCATAATGGACTTGGCTCTCTGGGATTAATTAGTTAAAAGTTATTTTACAAGATGCTACTCAAATCCAATGGAAAAACAGACTGTACCATTGAGATCAAAACACATAAAAACCCCAAAAATGACTAATAGAACTCTGAAAACGGATCATGGCTCATCCGGGCATGACCTCTTCTACATGTGGCCATAAGCTTACCTGAGATTCTCTTTGGAAAAAACACCTGTAAAAGTACTCAACAACGTCTAAAACCTATACCAATGTGTTCAGAGCATATCAATTAGCCAAAAATGATTATTCAATCACAGAAAACAAACATAGGCTCACCAAACCATGTCCTCCATCAAAGAGGGCTTTAAGCTCCCTGGAGCTTGCTGAAACTTCAATGGTGAAAAACTTGCAGAAGAAGTCTGCAAATGGCCTTGAAAACAACACCAATGGATATAGCATGTCCAAAAACCCCTATCTGGGCTTTTACGGCACCTCAATCGGCGAAAAGATGAAGAAGTTAGGCCTCCTCCATTTTCCTCCTTCAAGCTTGCTGGAACTGGTTCGCCAAAACGCACCTCTGTGTGCATGAACCAAGAACACACTCCCAAAATGCGTTAAAACCTAGCACCAGGTGCAACCGCGCCAACGGTGCAAACTGTAGAACAGTTAGGGTGCCTCCAGCGCCCAACCGCCAAGCTCTCGGGCATGTGCAGTCATATGACCGTGCACAAATGTATAAAAGGGGCTAACTGTTAACCGTTTCAAAAATAGTTTGAAACCGTGGAACCAACTCACGCACTCCAGTTACAAATGTATGGTCATATACAAGGTGCGTGTGACCGGGGGCTCCACGCATTGTAAACCCCACGTGCATTTATACATATTACATTACAATGGTCATAAGCCAATATAAAAACCACGGTATAATATTTTAAACCCCGTGCAAATGTATTAACACATTACAATAGTCCACGGGCTATGGTTTACTCCGCGCGCGATTCGTTAGCACCGCCCCATATAACATATGGTCACATAGTATGCAATGAAACCACGGGTCGGGGCTAGGCCCCGACCCGACCCCCGCCAAACAATACAAAAATACAAATTTAAATATAAATGGGCTCGCATACATAACAAGAATCAAACGACGGTGCAATGGTCAATGGAGGTTTGTAAAGGTTTATGCGGTGGGGAGGTCCGGGGGTCAAACCCCATGGCCTCCATAATCTTTTAACAAAACATTCAACCAATACCTGGGTGCCATGTGGCAGCCTGTGATTGGGCCACGTGGCACCTTAACCACCAATCAAACCTTGACACGTGTCACAATGTGATTCGCCCAAGTCATCTACCACGTCACTTGCCGTGTCGACTTTCGTACATCCAGTCACTTTGCCACATCAGCCTGCTGACATCACCCATGCCACGTGTCACCCTTCCAGTGGTGACACGTGTCACCTCCGAATTGGTCCAACCATACGCCAAAAAATCCAAAAATCCCTGACACGTGTCATGCCTTGGAGCCGCCACGTGTCCTGTACGGACCTTCCACGTGTCCTGTACGGACCTACCACATGTCCTGTACAGACCTGCCACGTGTCTTGTACAGACCTTCCACGTGTCCTGTATGGACCTGCCACGTGTCCTGTATGGACTATACAGACAGGTACAATCAGCATCAAATTTTTGCCTGTTTGGCTTGGCGAACAGATCACAATATCTTCTCCATACAGACTCCATTTGAGAAAGTAAATATACCGCTGGAATCAGGAAGACAAGACAGACACAATGACACTGTTTTCGTTGCATTTCGAGCACTTTGAAATTTGGGCAAAATTTGATCCCCTGATCCAGATTTTGATCACTTTCCCTAGGAATATTTCACCACGCTTCTACTATACTTCTAGTCTCATACAATAATGCATGAGACCAATATCCTTCATATCAAATTCAGAGGCTAACTCCCTCTTACACTGAATAATGAGAGGCTATGCACTTGTCGGAAACAAATCATTAACATATAGTAGCCATATTATAGCTGCATCATTCACAACCTTGTATTAAGGATATGGATCAACATAGCTCTTGGAAAATCCAAGTCTCGTCAAGTAACTGTCAATTTGTGCATATGAAGCTCTTGGAGATTTCTTGAGTCCATACAAGGCCTTCTTCATACATGGGTTTCTCTCAGGTGTACCTCAAAACCTTGTGGTTTCTCTATGTATACTTCTTCCTCAATTACTCCATTGAGAAAAGTGATCTTTACATCCATCTGATGTAAACTCCAACTCATGGATGATACAAGAGATATGATGGATCTAATAGAGGTGTATCTGGAAATTGGAGAAAATGTCTCATCATAGTTTGCTCCCTCCTGGTGGGAGAACCCTCTAGCCACGAATCTTGCCTTGTATTTATTGATAATCCCTTATACTGCATGCTTTATCTTGTAAACCCATTTTGAAGTGACTACATACTTTCCTTCAGGTCTAGGTATGATTTCCCATACATCATTTTTCATGATGGATTGATATTCTTCTGTCATAGCTTCCTTCCATTCTTTCTTCTTGACTGACAACCAAAGATCCTCAAGTGTTCAACACTTGGCTTCTTTCGAGATAAAGCTTCTTCTTGAGTCATGTTCTTCAATATATGATGATGACTTCTATTTTGAACATATACAACTGTCATAGCTACTTCTCCCCATAGAAACATGGATAGATTCTTGTCATTCATCATTGCCTTTATAGATTCTTCAATGGATCAGTTCTTTCTTTCTGCTACACCATTCTACTGAGGATTATGTGGGACAATTATCTCCCTCCTAATCCTAGCTACTTTATAAAAAAGGAAATGAGCTCCTTGGAGGTGTATTCTCCTATATTATCAAACCTCAATTTATTTATCCACTTAGTGAGGAGGTTGACATTGGTCCACACACATCTAAGTGTATCATATCCAAAACTCCTTTTTCTTACCACACTTCCTTTAGAATAGGTACTTGGTGAGATCACCTGCCTCACCACTAGATGGATTCATCTGCTCCATGTTTGCAACTTTCATTCTAACTCCTTCTCCAAGATATCGCCCGTGACCTACAGGGAACAAGAACAACAAGAGAAAAAGTATTTCCAATATCTATGGTAACAAGGATGGTATTCATCATAGGATTACCAAGGTGACCTTCCTGGGAACAAGAAATGTCTCATAAAGGAGAAGTTAGTTTATTTTTCGAACAAGTGCAATAAACATATATATCAATAGTAATTATACGCAACCAAGTATACCTAGCAGTAATATAACCTTTTAAAGACTTTTGTCACAAATGTAGAAACTATCAAACTTGGTATGTGCAAATTGAAACTTAACAATTTGAACAATCAAACCTGGAACCTCGAGCCTCAAATGCTTGTTCCTATGAATGTACTGAGTCCAAGATCATTTCTTGGAAAAGGTCTCTTGTACATTCCCTAC
>SNQJ01S0092807.1:0-21421 GCA_010110895.2 Picea sitchensis | reverse complement strand
GTGGGTTTTATTTGGGCAAGGTAAGCAAAGCAATTAATCTACATTCTAAGCTACTTTCACAAAGCAAATGACCCAGATGAAAATGTTGGGTTAAGGTATTATTCTTCCTAGGGGCTACCTGACCAGGATTAGATGGTCTGATCAGATGTATTCACTAATTTTAACCTAGGGGCTATCTGACCAGGATTAGATGGTCTGATCAGATGTATTCACTAGTTCAAACCTAGGGGTTATCTGACCATGATTAGATGGTCTGATCAGATGTATTCACTAACCTATCAACATTGAAAATTTAAAAGAACTCGGTCATGCTTGAAAGGTATGACCAAGTTACTGTTATTGCATGGGGATTTTGTTTCAATTCTTTTTTCCCTCTTTTCCTTTCTTTTCTTTTCTTTTCTCTTTTTTTTTTTGCAAAATGAAAAATAAATTTCCAATAAGAACACTAGATACAGATAATATCAATAATATCCAAGTCATAAGTTGATTCCCATATTTTATGGGGTGATAACACATACCATTCAACAGATGTAAACAGTAAGCATAATAACACCATGAAATTGAGTCAAAACATTCATATATTAACTCAAGTGTTCTTGTACATGTATTCTTCTTTGTGTTCTTGCTCTCTACAACTCTACAAATTACATAAATTCTTCATAATATTCTCTCTCTTACAATGATACAAGTGAGGGTGTCTTTTACGAGTTTTCCCTCCTACAGATCTAAGCTATCTAATCAAAAGTAAAAGCTACCTACTTTACATTCAATACAATTAAATGCCTTCATATTTGACAAATGAGAGAAACGCTCAAGATCTATTTACAATCTCCAAAACATAAATGTAGGTACGCTCTCCTAGCTATTACATTAATGTTCCTTCATTCAAATTGAATACATTCTCAAAATGTGCGCTGGTGCGTTTCCAGCTGTCTTTGTCCTTGCGCTTGCTTTGTTGACTGCTTATGATGCTCCTGCATCATACTCCTCTCACTGAAAAATTCATGAAATCCTGTTCATGAGTTCCTGCACCGTGTGTTCATGTCTTTGGATATCTGCTTCTCTCTCCCAACTGGCATCTTCAATCAAATGTCCTTTCCATTTGACTAAATATTCAAAGTATGTCTTCCTTCGAGTTTTCTTTCCGACTCTCTAATCAATGATCTTTTCCATCTGTGGACTTTCAACTACATGCATCTATTTGACCCACTGAACTTCCTTCTGATCCTCGGATCTCCATGTTCCTGTTTCATCAGCCCTATAAGGATATAGGTATTCTATGTTGAATATGGGCAGTATTCCTACCCCATCTGGTAATTCAATTTCATAAGCGTTTGCTTCAATATTTCTTATGATTTTACACGGCCCAATTTTCTTCATCTTCAGCTTGTTGTATGTTCCCCTTGGGAACCTTTCTTTTCTGAGATGTGCTAAGACCAAATCACCTACTTCAAACTGAAGTTCTCTTCTGTGTTGATCTGATCTATGTTTATATTCCTGATTTTAATTTTGCAATCGTTCCTTAATATTGTTGTGGAGTTCTTGCATTTCTGCTGCAAAATCCTCTGCACTAGCACTTCTGAATTCATTCTGCTCTAAGTTCCTCAACTCATATACTCCTCTTGGTTGCATTCCATACATGATCTGGAATGGGCTTTGTCCTGAGGTCTGGTTTGTGAATCATTAAATGCAAATTCCACTTGCGGCAGAATATGATCCCATTGACTATGATGTTCGACCACCAGACTCCTTAATAGATCTCCCAAGATTCAATTTACTACCTCAGTCTGCCCATCCGTTTATGGATGATATGCTGAGATAAAAGATAAATTAGTCCCTAGCTTCTTCCATAAGGTCCTCAAAAAATGACCAACAAATTTGGTATCCCTGTCTGATACAATACTCTTGGGTAAGCCGTGAAGTCTAACAACTTCTTTGAAAAACATATTTGCAATGTGAGTTGCATCACCGATTTTCTGACATGGAATGAAATGTGCCATTTTGGAAAATATATCGACTACCAAAAAGATTGAGTCACACCCGCTTTGCATCTTGGCAGTCCTAACAAAAAATCCATACTTACCGCATCCCATGGCCTCTCTGGTATTGGAAATGGCTGATACAACCCTGTATTCTGTCTCTTTCCCTTCATGTGCTGGCAAGTTCTACACCTATTAATGAATCTCTTGACATCTGTCCTCATCCCTGGCCAACAATATGAGCCATTAAGTTGCGTAAATGTTTTATCATGGCCGAAATATCCAACCAATCCTCCACTATGCTTTTCCTTCAGAAGATTCTCTCTCATAGAGCATTTTGGTATACACAACTGGTTACCCCTGAACAATAGTCCATCCTGAATCATATATTTAGTCCATTGTCTTATGTATCTGAGAATTGGATTCTCACATGCTTCATAGGCTTCTTTAAAATCTGAATCATCCCTGTACATATCCTTGAGGTTATCGAAACCTAAGGTATTTTTTCTGAACTCCTGGAGAATAAAACATTTCCTGCTCAAAGCATCAACAACCTTGTTAGCAGTTCCAAAAATATGCTTTATAACAAAAGTAAAATTCTACATGTATTCAACCCATTTTTCATGCTTCTGGTTCAATTTTTCCTGACAAGTTATGAATTGTAATGCATGGTTATCGCTATACAAGACAAACTCTTTCGGAACCAAGTATTGTCTCCATTTTTTCTATGCCTGTATGATTGCATAAAACTCCTTGTCATACATGGAATATTTCATCTTTTCATCGTTCAACTTCTCACTGAAGTATGCAATTGGTCTGTTTTCTTGGCTTAATACCGCTCCAATTGCAAATCCACTAGCGTCACATCTCACTTGGAATGTCTTGCTGAAATCTGGAAAAACCAGAATTGGCTATCTAGTTATCTTCTCCTTCAACAGCTTGAAACTCTTCTCTGCTTCCTCTGTCCAACGAAAATATTTGTGTCTTTTCTTGATTGTGTCCATCATTGGTGCACATATGCCACTAAATTTTCTGATGAACTTCCTGTAAAAACTAGCCAATCCATGGAAGCTTCGAACTTCAAAGATATTCTTTGGTGACGACCAATCTCTGATTTCTTTTACCTTCTCTGGATCCATTTTCAACTTGTTCGAAGAGATTACAAAACCCAAATAAATGATTTATGTCTTCATGAAAGACGAATTCTTCAAATTGATCAACAACTTATCTTGCTATAATCTCCTCATCACTGCAACTAAATTCTTCAGATGTTCTTCTTCAGTCTTACTGAAGATCAATATATCATCAAGATATATGATTACAAACTGTCCTATGAAATATTTCAAGACTTCATTCATTAGCCTCATAAAAGTACTTAGCGTGTTCGCCAAACCAAATGACATGAAAAGCCATTCATAAAACCCTTCATTCATCTTGAATGTTGTCTTCCATTCATCACCTTCCCTCATTCTAATCTGATGATATCCATTTTTCAAATCAATTTTTGAATTTTTTTTTGCTCCACTCAACCAATCCATCAAGTCATCCATCATAGGTAAAGGAAATCGATACCTAATGCTGATTTTGTTTATATCTCTTAAGTCAATACACATTATCCATCCACCATCTTTCTTTGGGCTTAACACTGTAGGTATAACACATGGACTCAAACTTTATCTAACCAATCCTTTGTCCACCAAGTCCTAGACTTGCTTCTGGACTTCTTCATTTTCCTGTGGCATCAATATGTATGCTTCTTTGTTTGGTAAAATCACTCCAGGTATGAGATCAATGTGATGACTTATGCTCCTGATGGGTGGCAATGAACAAGGTAATTCGTCCACTACTATATTAGCGAACTCCTCCAGTAGTTCCTGAATTTCCTCAGGTAGATCATCTATGTTGGTATTGGTCAAGATGACTCTAGGTTTTCTTACCACATCAAACTGCATTTATTCATATTTCTTGACTTAATAAAGAATCTCCTTCCCACTCATGAGAAGTATAGTATTTCTCACCTCTATTTTTGCCTCCTTGTCTTTAATTGGAAGTAACATATGCATTCTACCGTTCTTCTCCAAGGTGTATGTGTTCTTTCTCCCATCATGAACAATGTTTTTGTGATATTTCCATGGTCTCCCCAACAAAAGATGACAGATATCCATGGGAATAACATCACATAAAATTTCATCCTTATATCCCCCTATTTTAAATTCAGCTAAACATTGTTTAGTGACAGTTAACTGATGTCCTTTTTGTAACCACGAGACTTTGTATGGGCTTGGATGTGCAATAGTCTCCAATTCCAGCTTCTCCACCATTTCTGTGGATACTAGATTATATGTGCTCCCACTGTCCAATATTACCTTGCATACCTTGTCCTTGGTCTTGCAAGCAGTTTTGAACAAACTGTTTCTTTGGATTGGGTTTTCTATCTCTTTCTCTGGTTTCAAGAGAATTTTCCACATCACTAACGATCTTCCGCCTTCTGCATCTTCTGGCTAAACATTTCACTTATGTGCTTCTGAAATGTGGGTTTTTCCTCCATCCCTCTTTCTATCGGGACATTCAAAAGATTTATGTCCGATATTTCCATAGACAAAACATTTTATCTCACCTCCTTTGTCTCATCCTCCTCCTCTTGCTCACGGAAAAGTATTTCTATCAGCATATTGTCCTCCCTGTGAACTTCCTCCTCTTTCAGGGTGAGTATGATGTTTCTTTTCTTCTTCCTTCGGCTTCAGATTCCTATTCTGGAAAATTGCTTTGCCTCTGCTCTGACTTCGACCTTGGCCTCTTTGAATTTTCTTTAGGGCCAATTTTTCTTCAGCCTTCAGATCCATTTGATAAGCATCTTCGAAATTCCTGATTGTCATCATGCTCATCTCATCCTGAATTTAATATCTCAGACCATTCATGTATCTGAAAACCTTTTCATCATCACTTTCACGATGAACAGATATGATGTTGAGCCTGCAAAATTCCTCAGTGTATTCTTTCATTGTCATCCCTTTCTGTCTCAAATTTTGCATTCTTTGAAACAGATTGATCTGGTAGTCTCTGGGTATAAAATTTTCTTTCATTTTTGCAACCATCCTATCCCAGATTTTGTTTTTTTGTTTTCCTTTGCAATGCCTGTCAGCCTGCAGTTCATCCCACCACAATGCTGCATTCCATTTAAGTCTAGTGACCGCATGTTTAACTTTCTTATCTTCCTTGACATCCTCATAGTCGAAATATTTATCCATAGCCCTAAATCAATCTAGTATCTCTTCAACATATAAGTTTCCTTCATACATCAGAATTTCCATCCTTTCTCTGGCTCAGATTCTTGCAGTGTCTTCAGCTGCGGATTTTTCTTTAGCTCTAGCCTCATTTTCTCTTTCGGCTTCACTGACATCTCCAACATCAACTATCCATCTCTGTGCTATCTCCATAGAATCTAATCGAGCACGAAGTTCTCTCATTTCTCTTTCCACGGTTGGATCGAGCATTGCTCGTTCTTGACGTCTTCTTGGCGGCATTGTTGTAAACTATTCTCTGCTACAGAATTTCAAAATTTGTGGCTTTGATACCACTCTGGCCCAACGCCCCCACCTTAGTGAGTTCTACGTGACCTCCTGGTCTTAGGATCGTTATAAATCTTCTTGAGAGTTTGATTGACTCTTTGATTACCCCGCAGAAAATCACTCACACACACTAGTGTGTAACCACAGGTCCTTCTTTGGAGCTGTGCCCACACGAAGAAACACTAAATGCCAACTCACTCCCACATGATATTTGATATGACCAAAGCCTTTACTCAAATGGGTATTTCAACTTTCATGACTTCACGATCCCATATGCGAGTCCTCCTGTCTCAACAATCTCTGAAACCCAAAAGGGATAACGAATCTTTGACTCCTCCCTCGACTTTTCCCAGATGTGACCTATGACTATGAGCCGGGGACTAGTCTTTTTGGCAATTGCGATTTTGTGTATTGGTGTTTTGCGATGCAACAAATCCTTTCACCGACTTCTGAAACTATGACAACCCCTTTCCATAGATCAATGGCTCTTCGCTACTCACAATATGACAGTCCTAGTTCTTTCAGAACTTCGTGAATCGAGAGTTAACGACTCTCAACTCCAAGTCACAGCTTCCTCCACTTCTCGAGTTCTGAGATAGTGAAATTCAAGGACAAGATCAATGACTCCTGTTGATCCTAATCCAACGAACTCTATTCCTCCTAAGCTTATGAGTGATGAGAAACACTTGACCTTAATATCTCCACAGGTTTGCAAGATCCAACGGTCCATGAAAAATCGACTCTTCTCCTTAAAGTGACTCCACCATCCGTTCCAGCGTTCAATATTCCTCCGTTGAACGCTTTGGCATCAACTCTTCTGAGATTCCTCCCTGTTGAGTAACTTTTACACTCACCTTCCCTTGAACTCTTCAAGGTTCTTTCCCTCCTAAGATTTCTTTCATAACCTCAGGGGTTTCCTTAGGGCTCTTGCACACACTCCTTGCGGCATTCAAAAATAACCTCTAGTTATTTGATCATTCGACTCTATGCACTCCTTGCAACAACAATCCTTCACCCTTCCTCCTCGGTTGATAAAATCTAATACTTCAATCCACCTGCGCATGCATTGCACGAATTTGTGTTGTATCTGCACTTCCACTGGTATGAGGACAATGGTATCCCTCCTGATATTTCTGAGATAAACTTAGATGCTCATCAACGCACACCTCGTGGATGTTCATTGCACTCTTTGTAGGATTTGTCAGGAAGAGAAACAATTGAAACTCATTCTTCTCTCCTCATAGATTTCATATATTCAACATGAAATCAAGAGAATTCATACACACACCGCATTGAAATAAATGCATAACCGAGAAACAAAACACTGTAAACATACCATTCAATAGATGTAAAAAGTAAGCATAATAACACCATGAAATTGAGTCAAAACATTCATATATTAACTCAAGTGTTCATGTACATGGATTCTTCTCTGTGTTCTTGTTCTCTACAACTCTACAACTTACATAAATTCTTCATAATCTTCTCTCTCTTACAATGATACAAGCGAGGGTGTCTTTTACGAGTTTTCCCTCCTACAACTCTAAGCTATCTAATCAAAAGTAAAATCTACCTACTTTACATTCAATACAATTAAATGCCTTCATATTCGACAAATGAGAGCAATTCTCACGATCTATTTACAATATCCAAAACATAAATGTAGGTACTCTCTCCCAGCTATTACATTAATGTTCCTTCATTCAAATTTAAGACATTTTCAAAATGAGCACTGGTGCGTTTCCAGCTGTCTTTGTCCTTGCGCTTGCTTTGTTGGTTGCTTACGATACTCCTGCATCATGTTATCTTATGATGGTGGAATGAAAATTCCTCATTCAAGGCTTCAACAGTCTTATTTACAAAATGTGTGCCTTTATTAGTCATAAGGATCTTTGGGCCTCCAAACCTAGTTATGATGTCATCAAATATGAAGCGCGCAACTGTAGTTTCACTACAATCCTTAACTGCTCTTGCTTCAGCCCATCTGGTCAAGAATTTTGTTGTTGTAATTATGTACCTTACTCTTGTGTGCTTTCCTGGTGGGTTTATAGGTCCCACAAAGTCAATGGCCCATTTCTCAAATTCTTGTAGGGTCAGCTGTGGTGCTAGTGGCATTTCATCTCTTCTGGATGGTTTCCCAACTCTTTGGCATACATCACAGGCTCTGTAATAGTCTTTAGCATCTTTGTGTAAGGTAGGCCACCAAAGGCCATCTCTACGCACCTTCGGCATGGTTTCTTTCCCTGATTAGTGTCCTCCTGCGATGCCTTCATTAGATTCTATGAGGATCATCAATCGTTATTCCTCCATAACAAATATTCTCAATATCTCATCAGGTCCCATCTTGTAGAGCTATCTAGCTATAAGTGAAAAGTCTACAACACACACTACTAGCTGTTTCTTCTGAGGAATTGTATACTCACTAGGTGTCATTAATTTTGATAGGAACTGGACTATTTCTGCGAAGTGGTCATCAATCTTTCTAATGGCCAATAGTTGTGCATATGACAGTGTATACTCCAAACTAGTGGGCTCTTCTCCATGTTCCAACCTCGACAAGTGGTCAAGACCTTTGTTCATTCTTCCTATATTTACTATGATCTCAAAGTCATATTACTGAAATAACAGAAGACATATGCATATTCTCCCCCCCAACAATGTCTTGTTGACTAGGTATTTCATTGCAGAGTGATCAATAAACATTTTAAAGTGTCCTCCCAACAAGTAGTGGCGAAATTTCTGTAGCACATACACCATGGCTAACCCCTCTTGCTCGGTAGTGGTGTAATTGATCTCAGTAGTTGATAGCTTCCTGCTGGAAAAGGCTAACGGATGGTCAATATCTCCTTCCCCAAGTTGTGCTAACACTTCTCCTAAAGTAATAAAAGACGCATCGACATGCACATGAAACGCCTTGCTCCAATCTGGGAAGACCAAAATAGGCCCAGTAACCATTTTCTGTTTTAGTGTGTCGAAGCTCTGATGACACTCTTCTGTCCAACTAAAATAAAAATCTTTCTTCAAAATATTCTTCATGGGTGCTGTAATATGGGAATATCCTTTAATAAAATTCCTGTAGTATCCAGTATGTCCCAGCGTAGTGCACAATTGTTTGATTGACGTAGAAGGGGGTAGATAAACTATAATGGAAATTTTAGATGGATCGACCAACAATCCCTGCATGCATAAAATATGACCTAACAACACTCCAAATGGTGAGAATAATATGCATTTCTTCATATTCAAGGCAATTTGACACTGCCCACATTTGTCCAACATTATCCTTAGACATTCAATATGATTTTTCAATAAACTAAAAACAGTCCAATCGTTAAAATATGCTTCTAGAAATTTATGTATAAACTCCTTGAATGCTTCGACCACCACCCTAGAAAAGATGGCTGGGGAATTTTTCAATCTAAATGGAATCACTATATACTGATAGGACCCCCATTTTGTTGCAAATGTGGTATTGTGGCGATCTTCCTTGGAAATCTGGATCTGATGGTATCCCGAGAATCCATTTGTAAAAGAGTATACTTCTTGGCCTCCCACATTATCTAACACTTCATCATTCAATGGCGTAGGGAACATGTCATGTAAATAGACATCATTCAGCTTCATGAGATATACACAGATCTTGATCTCTCTTATCTTCTTGTCTTGTACCACCATAGGGCTAATCCACTCTGACTCTTCCACAGGTTCTATAATCCTAGCTTCCAGCATTCTATCAAGCTCAATCTTCACTTTCTCCTTATATTTAGGGTTCAATCTATAGGGTCTCTGTTTGAATGGTATTGCATCTAGTTTCAAAGGGATCATCATCTCTCCCATAGGCCCTTTAATTCCCTTCATATCAGTGAACTTGGTTGGAAACAAATCCTGATATTCATGCAGTAATTCTGTAATCTTGTCAATAGTGGAAACATCCCAATAATCTCCAACATTTGCAAGCTTTGGTGTCTACTTTGTTCCAATATTGACTTTCCTAATCTTGATTGGATGTCCAATGAATAGTAACTCAACTACTGGTCCTTCCACATCTCTTTGGCCTTCTTTTTTTGTGATGTTCAACTTTCTTGGATCATCGTCTTCATCAGTATTGATGTTGTAACAAACTTGCAGTTTCTGGAGAGGCACAGTCCATTCATCCTCTTCTTTATCCAAAGGGAGGTTAGATGCCTCCTAAATACTTTTTGTCTTACAATATGCAATTCTTGATCTATTGAAGGATATTGAATTTCAAATAAAAAGGTGGTTACAAAATTCTGAGTCATACCTTCCCAGTCTGTAGTGATGAGGCACAACTCTTCTTAAAGGCACTAGTTGATAGGTGTCCTATCCAATGTGTTGATGAACTTGTGTACCCACTACTCTTGAGGAATGTTGCTCTAGGATTCTTCACAACTTTGCACATGGTCCTTTGGGAAGCTTTGACCTGTGTATCAAACTTTGCAACCTTCTACTTGTGCTGAGAACCGTGCTGTCATCAAGGTACAACATTGTACCCATTCTGTAATGTTGTTTTTGTGTGTCCCCCACCATCTTACTAGTGTGGCCTTCAGGGCCTCATCCATTGCCAACAATATTTGTTGCATTGGTACACTTTCTTCAAATTCTGACAAAAAGGTTTCTAAAGGATTCAGACCATCAAAGGTGGGTAAATTACTGATTGTTGTGCCGATCCAACAAAATTATCTGGTTAATCTAGCACATCTTCTTGTAGATACTTCATACATTTTATTCTTCTAGTTATCCAATGATTCTTCTAAGTCTTATGAACATGCGCTATCACTTTGCCAACTTAGGTTTCTATCGGCTGTAGGATTAATGTAATCCTGTTGTCTAGCTATTAATTTGTATATGTTTTCCAGTTCATATGTGTGGTCTTCTTCTCTGATGGGCTTTGTGTATCACTGACCTTCATCTGGATCTAAGGGTGCAATGAACCTAAGGCCACCTCTTTCAAAAATCATACATCTTTTATTTAAATCAACCACACTGGAATTATTAAAATCCCAATCAATTCCTAACAAAATAGGGTAAGGACAACTATCATCAACTATGTCAATTACCTCAAAATCTGCAAACGTTCTTACTCCATCGATGTCCACAGGGAAATGTTCCAATCATCCAAAGGGGCTGACAACTTGCTGATTAGCCATCCTGAGCCTGATAGGGGAGTAGATAAACCTCGGTTTTCCCATCAGTTCCCAAGTTTTCTTCATCATAACATTGACCTCCGACCCTAAGTCGAGGACCACATAGTCTATATCATATTCTCCTATTTGAGCATTCAAGTGTGATTCCTTATTTGTCCTTCTCTTTTTAGCGATTTGGTGTACTTCCCTATTCAGTAAGGGGTCTATATTTCCTAGCTCATACTGTCTGATTAAAATTCGTAGTTCTTGTACAACGCTCTCATCTTGAATCAACTTAATGCAAGTATATAAAAATTCCATCAACTTGCTTACCTCTTTTCCTTCTTTTGGTGAAGCAAACTGATCGAATGCCAGAGGCATTCCATGTTCTCTTACTTCTGGACATGTCTTTGATGAAGAGCCTTGGTCTTCTTTCAACTCTTTTCTTGCCTCCTCAAATATATGCCTTTCTTTCTTTGCATCAAATTTTTGGGTTTTCTCTGCAACTTTCTTGATTCCTGAGTCTTCTGTAGCCTTTCCTAGGATCAATCTTTCTTCTCCTATAACAACACCTCCTCTAGTGATAAAAAAGACTCTGGGGCATTCTCTGCAAGGTTTAATGTATATCAGTTTCACTTGCGGGTTATGCTGAGGTCCTCATCTTTCCTGAATCTTAGCCAATAATGATGGACATTCCCCGATAATGTGTTCAAAAGAGTTGCAATAGCTACAAGAAGTGCAAGGGTTCTGAAAGTCCCTTGTGAGGTATCCTGGCTATGCGCAGTTATAACATATGATCTTTCCTTGGCCTCAACCCATACCTCATCCTCATCCTCGTCCTCTTCCTCTGAATCCACCACGAGGGTTGAAGTTTCCTCACCTAGGGGAGTTATACTGCGTAGTGTTTCCTTCTTGTTGTACTTCGCCTTGAATTTTTTATACATCTCTTGACCTTTCATGCATGAGATTGTAAGCCCTACAATCTCTATCATCATGTCCCATGGACTTACAAAATGTGAAATACAAATTTGTGGGTGTCTGAACATATTTTTGCATGTAATAACACTCACCAGGGCAAGTTCTATTTCAACATACCTCACACCAAGGTAAGGTGGCTTGTTTCAAAGGGCTCAGAGCTCCAAAGGCCAAGTATTCATGGAATATGGGATAGTGCTTCTTGTCATGGCCTTCTGATCTGCATCTGACACACCAACTGTCTTCTCTTTTATATTTTCCCTTGTCTTTGTTCATATCTTCAACCCGCAGAGACAAACTAGTTAGCTGACTCAAGATCTGACTCATACCTGAGTTGGATTCTCCCATAGGGGCTGATTCTGACTTCATGGAAATCTCCAACATCTCAACCTATGAAGAAATATTCTATTTCATCAGAGGAACTCTGATGTGTGGTAAAAGGGCAACAATGAACCACTCTTTTGTTCTACTCATCCGGGATCTGGAAATTCAGTCAGCTTGTTAAGGTCTTGAATCTTTGATCGAATTCCCAAACAGGTTCGACTACCTTCTGCTTGATCTCTTTCAGCTCCATGATATGTTGTGACTCCGATTTGGGTTTCTTGAACTCTGTATTTAACACATTCTTGATCTCATTCAGTGGCTTAGGTTGTACAAGTCCTTGGACAAGCTTCATGTACCAACTCAGTGTGCGATCCCTTAAGGTAGTACTAAACTGGGTTCTTTTAACAACTTCATCGGTGACATTCTTAATATTCCATACGGTTTCACATAGGAACTAGTGTTGATCAGGGTCTTTATACCCATATCCCCTAAATATAGGGAGTCTCATCTCATCTTCCATAGATAGTCTGAGTATATGTTGAACTGTTATTAATAGTAGTCTGAAGACTATGGTGACTGACTATTCTGATTGCTTAGTGCTGCTGAAACAATAGAGGGATTAATAGTACTTACTTTAGCAGTCTATGAAGTTCCTGAAGTTTTTGGCTTGTCCCGGCGAGGTTCTTCAACTTTTCTTTCCTCTTCCCTAGCGGGTTCTGAATCTTCATCCGTCAGATCTACCTCTTCTCGACTATAGAAACCCTTGTCTCCGTAGTTATTATTAAATAGGTTCACAAGATGAACTTCTCTCAATGCTCTTCCACTGCGCATATGTCCAACCTCAGTGTCGCAGTTGTTGTTCGAATTCCTGAACATTAGCTTTTTAAAATCCGACCAATCTACTGTATCTTCAAGATGTTCCTCTCATGCAATAGAATCTTGATTTTCGGCTTCAGAAAATGTAAAAATTTTCCTCTGGGTCCCTTGAAGAAATGTCTCTCGGCTTGGATATATGACTCTACTCTGTCAATAACAAACTCAGTGATGTACCCTCTAATGGTGATATCAAACCAATGATCTACTACTCGTGATACAACATTATCAACTCTCTTGACCTTCTTGATCAGTGCCAACGTCCAAACTACAGGAGGTCTAGATCTGATCTCAAACTGGGTATCTGCTAACCTAGCTAACCACTCATATAGCTCCTGATGGATTCCTCCAAAGAAAATCTCATGTATATTAGTAAAGATATATCTCTCCAACCAATCCTCTGTACTAAGATTAGGGTTCTTGTTCTGGGCTTCAACGAAGTCCTTTTCTTGATCCTCTATCCACTTTTGAATTTATGTCTTTGATGGAAACCACCTTGACATTCCCTTAAGAAGATTCATGTCCTGACAACAAAACTGTTTGTTGGCATAGGGTCAGACCCAGGGTTCAGCTCCAAGAGCACACCAACAAGCCCTAACTACTGGCCCTTTTGGCTACACCTGTGAAGCAGATGCAGTCTCACCTGAAGCAGCTATGGGGGGGTTGCAAGACAAAGATGTCTACAACCAAGGGAACTATCAAGTGGATCCAACACTAAAACAATACAACATGCATATATCACTTATCATATTAGATCTATTCCACACAACTATCATATCTACCACAAAAATGCAATAACAATATATCAAGGAAAAATAATAGAGCATCAATCACACACACAAGACAAATATACGTGGTTCACCCTCTCTCTAGGGCTATGCCCATAGAACTATGCTTTATAATGTATTAAGATGAAGCATACATTTCTTGTTTTCACTCTTAGCTAGTAGATCTTATTTCTTCTTCTCTCTATCTCTCCCCTCTCTATGCACCCATCTGCAGGGTTGATCTTCGCACCCAGCTGAATATATTACAATACATAAGGCTCTTATACTCAACACTTCTCTCTCACCCGATATTAATCACTCAATCACACAACAATAATAGTAAAAACAATGAAAACAACCCATCCTAGGTCCTCTTGACCTCTATTTATACATTACAATCACTCACCGACATCCTTAGGATGAGAACTAGGTTTCAAAACTCTAGGTACCAAAACCCTAGGTTTCTAAGACCCTAGGTCAACTTGGTCCATGTTTTTAGGGCTTCACTAGCCTGTCTTCCCTTCCTTCTCACACGGTGCTCCAAAGCATCCAACGATGGATTTTTTCTCTTGCTGAGTTTTCCATGATCCTTCTTCCTTGATGATCTGTCATCCTTGATCTCCTCATCCAATGGCTTTCTTCCTTTTACTTCGCTCTATCTTTTCTTCTCTTTGCTCACTTCGACCCAGTAACAGTCACTGTGTCTTCCGCGCAGTTCACATTCTGCCTTTTCTTCCTTGAACTTCACTTATTTCCATAACCAAGGGCCAACAACATGAAAAGTGTATACAAGTGCATACATTTGAAATTTGCAACATCATTCAACTTGTCTTCTAATCTGAAAATAGACACCATCTTGACAAGAAGAGGTTAGAAACTGAATAAAAATGGTTCAATGATTAGAACAATATAGAAACTGAATAAAAATGGTTCAATGATTAGAACAAGATAGAAACTCTAACATTTTAACTTTGACCACAAAAATCAATTTTGATCGAAATTCAACCTTTTACTTTGACCAACCAACCTTTGACTTTGACCATTCAAACTTTGACTTTGACCAAAAAACTCAAACTTGACATTTTTGTTGGCTGAGGAAACCAAAGGGTGCACTAGGCTAGGGCACACTAGAATATCTACAAATTAGGTCCAACGCTTCACTTAAGGTACCCAAAGAGTTGGATTAGGGTTTGTTGCAGCTACAAAATCAGAAACCCTATTTGTAGTTGCACTGGTGCTATAATGAGCTTGACAAAGAATTCCCACTCTACCTTCCAATGGTTAGACTATTATGAAGGTAGTGTGGGCCCATAATCTATTAAAATATTTTGTGTTCTCATTTTACCATAGAAAATATCACAATATTTTCACCCAACTATAGTCATGCAACCACCCCCGAGCGTCATAACCTTTGCTAGATAGAATGATTCTAGAAGCAACACTAGAACCAATAGATTACCAAGAGAGCACATCTTTCTCCAAAGATATCTCACCAGAAAGAAAGTCCCAAATTCACAGAAAAATACTTAGTTGCAACTATTGCAGTTGCAGTTACCAAGAATACCACCAAGAATATAAAAATACCACCAAGAATGTCACCAAGAATACCACCAAGAGATACTATAAGGTAGGGCACACATCTTAGGCTAGATGGATTTAGCGAGATAGACCAAGAAACACCCTATAATATCCACCTTCCATTCTTGTAGTTGTAGCTCCAAACTTGTACTACACTTGAGAGAGTGAGTGAGGAGAGTGTGTACAAATGAGCTATATTATCTCTTATTTATAGTGGTTCTTGTCAATTTTCTGGGTCGACTTGTCCTTTTAGAAGCTAATACTTTAATAATAATTATTTTACTAAGACAACTTGTATTATAGGGTTTTTACACATCTTTTTAGGGTTTCTATTGCCTCTGAAATATTCTAATATAGTCATAGGTTACACATGGAGGTTAATACCTCCCACAACTACCATAATTTCAACATAAACCTCGTTCGAAAGGATGGTGGTAGAATTACTCGAAATTTTAGGAAGGTCTCTGTGAAGTTAGAGAGCCTTGATCCCCACGAAATCCCCTTACTTTGAATTAATAGTTCACAATATTCACATCATTTCCCAAAATTATGAAGATATATTTCCTTAAGCTCATTTTGGAGTGAAGGGGAAGGATAGGAAGGCTTGGTAAAAAACTTGGAAAAACCTCTAAAGAAGCCTTGAAATTAGTGAAGTCCCTAAATTGGGTGTTAACACATAGTAAGAACCTATTTTTAAGCCATAAGGAATATCCACCGTTGGTTCGGTATGGAAAGTTAATCTTAGCCCTTCATTAGTGGGCATCGTCATTGAGAGCACTTGAGTGTCATGATTTGTATGGAGTCGATGATAAAAAGAATACCCAGAACCATAGAATCCATTTATTTGGCATGAAGACTAGATATGAACCGTTTGTTAAGAGTATAAGTCCTTAGCAATAACTAAGGGAAGGTTTGAGAAGACATTGGCGACGAAAAGAGGTTGTGGGCCTCATATCTATTGGAGGATTAACCCCCACTGTTGGATCTGTTAAGATCCTTTTTATAAAGAGATCTCACGGAGGCCTGGACAAATGATTCGAGTCATTGATGCTAAGTCATATCATCTTCGGGGATGGAAAGTCAGTACAAACAAGTAACGGGCCAGAGAGCACTGACGACAATAAGAGACATGAGAGGGGACGAGAACCGTTGATCTATCAGAGGAGTGTTGGATAGGAAGTTTGGTTAAGTTTTTGGATTTTTGCTAGAAAAAGTCGAATAATAAAAGGCAGTTACAAGATGGACCAGTGCATGCGATGGGAGTGAACTTTGAGGAGTCAATGCGCGCGACATAAGGATTCGTGACAGAGAGATGTGCAAAGGGAAGAAAATGGTTATAGAATGTTAGGATTTTGGGGACATTTTGTCCACTTTTGTAATGGTATTATCCATATTTTTAATGTATAAATATGTAATGGGTTTTTGGGTAGAGGGGTAGTGAAGTTTTAGAGGGTTTGGCATATGAGAAGTTATTAATATTTTTTGGTTAAATCAAGTTGAATGAAGGAAGAAGGTTGAGGTATGACTGAGGAGTGAAGCTCGCACTGCAGCAAAATATCTAGACAGGTTTGACAAATGTTACTATTTCATATTTTGTAGCACAGTGTGTAGATGTAAGAGAATTATCAATGTCTAATAAAATAAGGTAGTCATTATGGACGTAGCCCAAGTTGGGTGAACCACATTAAACCTGTGTGTTGTGATGTTTCTTCTTTTCATTTTATGAGGTTTAATACTTTGGTGCAATGATGATATCTGCTAAATGTTTTGTTCATATATTATGTTATAATGTCATGCACTAAAGTATCTAGTAATTGAATGAATGTTAAGTGGGATAATGTCACACATAGAATATGTTGAAGGTTAGGTAACTGTTAAGTAATGGGAACTGCACACATGATTAAATGGTAGTAAGAACATGAAGAATACCTCACTTCTCCTCATCACTGCAAAACCATGGTTTCTGCAGCCCCTCTAGATTCCTTGGTTGAGACTTCACATGCTCTGTAGGTGATGCTGAAAGGGATGGTGTCTAAGGGTTTTCTTTGTATATAGATGATTAACCCTGGGTCTTCCCATTACACACCAAAAAATGGTTTTGTTTCTGGTATCGAGAAATGTAATTGAGGGGGATGTTTTGGAGTCCGAATAAGGAGGAGATCACTGAATGGATAGAAATGAAGCAACACAAAATTTAGAGAGAACAAAATAGGAACCCATGGCTCAACAACGAACAATGGTTGCAAAGTTATGTATTCATGGATCTTCATGAAATATTCTTTGGTGAATTTTCAATAATTTTGACTGAATGGTTAGAAAGGCTGAGTGGAGAATTTTGGGAGATATAGAGCTGAAGCTCCGAGAAAATGGACTCCTGAATTGATCAGAAAAATTAATATAGTAAATAATAAGGTTTCATGTGCTATTGATTTCTGGTTGAATAGTATACTGGGGGGTTATATTACAGAGTTTGTAGTAGATTGTACCCAGTATTATAGTGTCACAGAGAGGGACTTTTTCAAGGGTTTGCGTGAAATATATTTGAGTGCATTGTCTACTTGGATAAGAATGTTGTTGTGCAACAAGAATGTTATGAATATGGATTCTGACTGCTAGGAGCCTTCACACACATAGGGGGTTGGGGGATGACCATAGGATGGTCTACGAGTGGGAAGAATGAGTAAGGATCATATGGAATGAGGATGCCGAGAGAAGAGGATACTGACTCATACAGAGAGATTGGAGTATTGCGTTGTGGGAAAATGTTTAGATATAGTAAGAAGGAGATTGTGGCTGGGAAGGAAGAAAAACACAGATAATTCAAGGAAAGTGACACGTGTGCAATATTTCATATCACACTATATGGATAAAGGAAAAGGAAATAAATGGATCCTCAATATTTTCTAGAAGAAGAAGTAATTCCATCTTAGATCAGAATCAACGTCGAACCCACAACCCCATGTGCTTTATTGAGAATTGAAGTAGGAACATAGACTTGTTCAAGAGAAATTGTAGTAAATGGAGAAAGTCAGAGAAATAGTTAGAATAGTGGGAGTATCAAACTGAACCAGAGTCAGTCAACATCACCAATGGTAAGTATAACAATGAATACAATGGAAAGGATAGATCATACACTAAGAATGCCTGAGTTTAAGGGAGCAGGGTTAGAGGACCCTGAGCAACACTTGTTTGTATGCGACATGATATGGAGTATGAAGAATGTCCAGGATGAGGAGAAGAATATTGCACAATTGGCCACAACATTGAGAGGTCATGCACTGTTATGGTATATGAAGTATCATACCACTACACTCGATGGATATTCAAAAACTTTGGCATAGATTGGATACACATTGTTGAAGGAATTCCAGAAGATGAAATATGAATTGAAATATATTACAGAGATGAACCTGCACACATAGAAGACATCCAGTGATTTAGTGAAGGATACGACTTAAAATTTTTCATTAGAGGTGGAGTACAAAAACGTTAAATAGGACCATGATGAGGTCACGTATAAGGTAGAAAGAATTCAACGAGCATTCGAGAAGGTATATCAAGAACTCCCCAAGGCACAAATAGAGAAGGAGGCCTCATTGGAAGATCAATTCATGAAGATAAGTGAATCCATTCATGGATTCCACACATGAATAGTTTATCTAGAAGTGTGCATGACACCAAGCACTCCACCTGAAGAGAGGGAGACAAGGGAGAAAAAGGTGACAACAACGGTGGAAATGATAAAGAATATAGAAGTATAGTGTGATCATCTGTATATAGAGAATATGGGCATTTGGACACAAATCAGTTAGGATACAGAAAAATACAAAATCATTCAGAAGATCCATGGTGCATAGGAAAAGGCACAAAAATTCAACGACATGATGGGCACATTACCACCAACTGAGGTGGTAACTGCATTGAATGAGAAAAGAAAGTTGTATTATGAAATGAATCAGCTAAGGGTGGAGCAACATGATCACACATAACAAATATAAGTATTATAGGAGGAAGCATACAAAGTGACAATAACCTTAGCTACAACTCAAGTAATCATTGAATAGGCAGCTGAGGAAGGTGTCGAGAAGATGTAGGCTCACATCAATGTAGGCACAGTTGGCCAAATTTTGCAAAAGGAACTAGAGGTTAAGGACAATTCCATGACAGCAAAAGAGACCTTCAAAAAATTCATGGTGCACTAGAAGAATTTTTGAGTGGCTCGAGACAAGACACATGTGAGTTTTGGAGGCATGTTGGATAGGCAGTTTGGTTTAGTTTTGGGATTTGCACCAAAATAAGTCAAAGAATAAAAGGGAGTCAGAAGATGGACTAGAGCGCACGACATGAGCGGAATTTGAGGAGTCAAAGCATGCAAAAAAAGGATGCATGATGGAGAAGCATGCAAAACATATTGGGATAATTTATTTTCAAATATTGAGAGACACTAGATTTCGAGGGTGAACCCATCAAGGTGATCGTCGTCGGAGTAGGTCAGTCAGGGGTGGTGTATGACTCCTTAAGTTAATAACCCCAATGAAGACAAAGGTTGGCCTAAGTGATTGGGGCCATTGGTCTAGAGACCCAATCGACTAGGTGGCAAGTGCAACGTCAATGCCATGCAATAGGGCATGAGTCGTTGGGAGCCATGTGGATGCAATGTGTCAGTGAGGTGGCCTTTGGACCAATTAAGGCCAAGAAAAAACTTTTGAAGGCCATAAATTTTGATCCAGGACTTGGATCTGAGCATAATAATAGTCATTAGAAATATCTTGACGAGCAAAAGATGATGGTGTCCCCGAGATGAATTTTTTAGATGTTTAAGGAAAATTCAAATTTTAACACCCCATCAGTCCAAATAAGGATTAGGGGGTCGAGAGTCTTACAAGTGGTATAAAAGAAGAGTTCAAACACTAGGCTTGGATGGGCCAGAGAAAATTCATAAATACTAGTATATCAAGGCTAAGATGATCTTGTTAGAAATAATTTCCCTACGTTAAAAGTTTGTTTATAATATGCATTGACTTCTTGAAGGGAAGGATTGAATATTTAAAACTTTGTTTTAAAATTCCTTAGAAGAGAAAATACTATCATGCTAATTTCACTAGAAGGAATTATATTGTTGCTATGTTGTATTGATGGTTATTACTACAATAGTGAGAATATGATGATAGAAATTAATGATAAGACTTGAATATGAATGGTTGAAAATGGTTGAATCCTATTATAGGGTTGCATGAATCTAGAGAATGGATAAGCTGAGTTTTTTTTGTTCAAGTGTAATGTTGTATATCCACTTGGATAGACATATCCTCTTACATTTTTGATGGAGGTTTACATAAGATCTAAGACCCTTATGGAAAAATTCCTTTTGGTTAAAGGAATTTAGTATGGATTGATAGAATCCTCAAAAGTATTAATTATTGCTTAAATAAAAGATTGAACCTTGTATGTGAAATTCCTCATGATCAGAGGATTGATGGAGAAATTGTAAGGGAAATTACTTGAATTATAATGGTTGGAACTTGTAGATGGAATAACCTAGTTAAGAAAAGAAAAAGGAGTCCTTTGGGTTGTTGATAGTCCTTAGAAAAGAGGTGAAGTGACATGAACATATGAGCCAGGTTATGAGTTGATGGATGTACACAAATGTGTATCTGTCTAATGACATGAGTACTTTTTATGTATGAAATGAAAATCACAAATATGTTGTAATTCATATGGTAATGAGTAAGCATCTATGAACATGCACATACATGTTACAACCTTAGGTTGGTTGTAATATATGGTGTGTTGATGGGATATTTTGGTCAATAATGACTTGATGTCAGTAGGAGAATAGGCAACATGAATGAAATGTTAATGATGCTACTATTATTTCCTTATGAATATAAGGTTGTAATGATTAATGGAGGACTAATATAGAGTCTAGTAAAGGAAGTGTTAGAGAATATCCATATAGCCAATAGTTCAGACTGACAACCGAAGATGGGTGGTAGCCATATGGGTATGGCTTAATATTCCCAAGTAACAGTTAGGTAATGATAAGAAATGATTCCTTTGATAAAGTTTGGTTGAGAAAGAATGGTTTGAATCATGAAAGGAAGTTGGATTTGGGCACATTACTACCCTGGGTAATGTTGTAATTACCCATTTAAATTTCTAATTTGTGGATTGATTTTATAGTAGTTGAGAAAGAGTGGTTCTTGTTGGTT
>SNQJ01S0092806.1:11942-26499 GCA_010110895.2 Picea sitchensis | reverse complement strand
TAATGTTCAGAAGGAGGATTGGGGGTGTTGTTGTTGTTGTTGTGGAAGACGGCCTTGGAGAGCATGCTCCAAAAAAACTCTTTTCACACAAGAAAAAAATTTCGCTTCTCGATGACAACAAGGGTTAAATCTCGGTTAGCTTATCCGGAAGATGCACCTTTTCCTATCTGTTTCTGATTTTCCGAGATCGCACAAGGCACAGGGAAAAGAGCATATGCATATCTAAAAGAGTAGCAGCCCAGAAATAAAAAATACAAACCGAAATAAAATCAAAACTTTGGAAAAAAATTTAAAAAAATGCGTATTCAGACTTTATACCTCCAGATCTGACTGTAATGGTCGTATCTTGGGCAAACAAAAACTTTTTCGAGTGAAACGAAAAGTGTTCCTGACTGAAATGAGTGATCCGGACGCAATGGAACAGTCCTCTTAGCCCAAAAATGTACGGAAATGACAGAAAATGGAGATGAGGCAACTTGGCTTCACGATCTCGATCTACAACAGGAGCGGGTCTTCAAACAGGCTCCGATACCATGTTCGACAACACAGGTATTCCAACAGAGGACGAATACCTTCACTAACCAATCACATAACCAGATCAAAGATCAACACATCGATGTTTTCACGTGGTAAAACCCCTACAGGGAAACATCCACGACCCCATCCAACGCGGCCACTTGGAGTAGTTTATTAATGCAAAGAAAAAGATTACAGAGAGATTTTACAAGAGAGTTTCTCACAATCAATCATCAGAAAATGACCCTCCATGCTCTTTAAATAGAGATCATGGACCAATCGGGTGTTAAGACACAGATCAATGTTCGTTAAGATGGAGGAGAGTATGAACCGTTGGATCACTCTATGTTGGGAACATATCGTGACCGTCAAATTTACTAACTACAAATGCATACTAATGCATACTAAATAAACACACGTTTACCTAACGACATATTAGACCAAGTAGATCTTAACTAACTCCTAAGTGTCTAAATATCCTAACACATCATTAATAATAAAATACACCATTGGCTGCTAGATCGACAAAGAAAAGAGTTATAGGGGGCTATGGTTCCACAAGAGAGGGGGATTAAGGGGATATTTATTTATTTTATATTTTATTTATTCATTTTGGTTTTAATGGAGAATAACAGTTACATGATATTCTTATGGGAAGGCCATCTAGTTCTTTATTTCATGTAAATATATAAACCCGCCTTGTTGGTTGTTGAGAGGTTCATTATGTTCACTCTTACATTCACTTTTCTCATTCATTCTTGATCTTGTTTTGGGGGAAAAGGAAATAAAAACGAATTTTTGGATGTAGGAAGCCATGACTTGGTTGTAGTGAACACTGATATATTCTAGCCATGAATTAGTGCATGTATTCTGAAGACACATTGACATGTGTTAAAATTTGTTCACAGTTGTGAATCCTGAGAGTCCCATCATGGATATTCTTGACCAAATGCATTGGAGCCCTAAAAGGAAGAAGATATACTAAGGGACTGCGTGGTAGAGAAGGGGGTCCATTCTCTTGGGATGTGCATGATGGAAAGAAGAGAGCTAGTGTACCTTGGATTGTTGTGCATTGAGAAACTTGTGATATCTTAAGTGTGGACTAGTTTGGCAAGTTGAGTGAAACCCTCGAACCATCATTGTGGAGTCATAGCCCCAGCTCGGGGTGACCTATTATTGAGACTTGGAAAAATAACGTCTATGGTTGGGTGGAACATCCTTGGTTTGTAGCTAGATGGTGATTGGTTTTAATAAAGATAAGTTCTCTTTGTTTTGTGTTTCTCTACTTGTATATTTATTTCCTCGATGTATTAATTATTATCTTTGAAAATTGTATTTATATTATGTATGCTTTCTGGTTATTATTGTGCATGACATATTGTTAATTTATTTTATGTTGTAGCATGAATATTGATTATTGCATGTGATTATTTCATGTTTTTGTATTATGTAACGACCCCTTCGTTATGACTACAAGCGAAGCATAAGTGCAATTTTTTTTTTTTTGTTTTTAGAAAATAAGGCGATGATGAAAATTGTTTAACCACACAACTAATGATGAATGCAATCATGCATTCCAGACAACAAACAACTATGACTCCACGCACTAGCACAAGAACAACTAGGTGAAACATGCCTAGAACAATAAGGAGAAACGACTACCCGCCCGACAAAACATGACCATGCCTACCAGCTAAGGGACAACATCCCCCTCTCGACACCATGTCCTTGAAAAACAAAGAATAGAACCTCAATGAGCGCAAACCAAATGCATGAAGGCATTCAAACGATGTGCCAAAATAAAACTTACAACGCGCAACAACACTCACATAGAAGGCACTGACTTCGGCCAAGTTATCATTCGATGCTATCCAATAGGGCACGTCATGATCCCCTCGTCAAGAATCATGTCATCTCCACATGATAGACACGCCAATCACCTTGGCGCAGCACATCATATCTGGACCAAGTACTCTAGATAACTTCGACGCGCTAGGAGCCAAATACTGACAAGAAGGCTACACCCACACCCCAAGCAACCGGTTGACAAGTCTAAACTAGTCAATAACTATGATCTGAATTATCATTAATTACATATCTGATTTAGTCCGTCTAAATTACAAATTAATTAATGATTTCCAACCCTAACTTAACATTAAATACCATCTAATTTGGTGAGTCAAACTACCAATTAGACAATAATTATAAATCAATTTAAAATCAAATTAACAAGTCAAAATTTGCAATTTAGTCAATAATCACCAATCTAATTTTAATCATTAATTAAAATCTAATTGTGCAATTCTAAATTAATCCAAAGTTCAATCTAACTAGCAATTAACATTATATAACAACATTGACAATATTAATGTAGAATGCTACAACAATAAAACTTATTAACAAATTAAATCACATCATGTCATCTAGCTATATTAATCATACTAAAAATGACAAGTTGTCTATTAACATTAAAAAGAAACTGCTGAGAAATGACAATGCCATTAAAGCGGTCTATTTTCATGTTGTTGGTTAGTTGTTCAAAGGTAGGTACCTAAAATTCGGCAATGCAAACCATTAACATGGTTGTATGAAATTACTATGTGGTTGTGAAAACACGGTGTAATCCTTCACATCGATGGAGAATTTAGACACCACTAACTATAGTAAAAGGTCAACCTCAACAATAGCTCAACAAGTAATTGCTCCCAAAAGAAATTTGGGTAATTCATTCACAATATTTTATGTTAGCAATAAATTCAAGGGAATTCGCTGAGTGTTAAGCCATACTGGCAACAATTAGAATGGTCATAGAATTTAAATAATCAATGTGATGGCCAATTAGATGGTTGAAATGCAATTAAGAGGTGAACAGATAACTAGTTGACACAACCGAAAATATGGCAGTGTAAATGCAACTGCTAACTAAAGAATCCTATGTCTGGTTAATTTGATTATTATTAAAATTAAAATGAACATTCAGGACATAAACCCTTCAGTGCAGCGGGAACAACGAAACACTCACATAGCCACATAATGAAAGTAATGGTAAAGGTTGTTATTTTTTTTAAACAATTTATCACTAAGATGTCTCTGTCAAGGTAAATCGTTGCCCTTTAACCAAATCTAGAAGTAAACAAATACTATACTATTGTGTAAATTTCAGTTCTAAACAACATAAAAAAAATTGAAATGTTGGGTTGACATTCAGAACACCCAGGCAATAAAAACAGACTCACAGGCACAAAAACGTTGGTCTATAACCAAGTCATGGGATAAGGGGAATGAATTCACTGTGTTTAACTTCACGCTTGCTGGACTAAATCTCTTTTACAGTAAAATAAATAAATAAATTGTAGAGAAAAAAGACACATGCTAGTGATATGAAAGATGTTGGGAAAAAATTCTCTCTTAAACTGATTAAAATGAAATGAAATCACAGTCCAAAAGTAAACAAATAAAATGCAGTTCTAAATCTAAGTTCTATGGTGGAGTTGGTTATAGAAATCGCAGTCCAGATAGTAAAAAAATGCCTTGACTTTTCACTCAATAGGGTAAGGGATGAAGGTTCGAGTCAAGGGACAAGAACTAAGTTGCAGCGCAAGATTCATCATGAATAAGGGTAACAATTATAGAGAAAGAAAAAGGTTCAAGAATTCAAAGTAACCCAAATAAAATCTCCAGGCATTCCACCCAAAAACACAATCCAAAATACTTTAAAAAGTGTCATTCGAATCAACTAAAGAGCAGAGGTAAAATCTCAAGCCATAAGTGTAAAAACATAAGGTAAATTTTGTAGGGTAATGGCAAACCTGATGTAAAAAAAAACACAGTAATTTCGCCAAAAAAAACATTAAAATGAAGACTTAAATCATTTCCAAGAAGGGCATTAAAAACATAGAGTTCATGTCATCAAACACGAAGGGTAGTAAGTAGGTCGTTGAAGGAAGGGATAAACAATCATAGAAGTTCTTGTCACAAAGGGTGCAAGGGAATCCATCAATTAACGAAGAACAATTGATAGGGGTAGACAATTGGGCAACACATCCTTCTCTCACCATCCACACACAGAAAAGAAGGGCATTAGGATCTATATGTCTATTAACAATGAAGTGATGACCGTCGATATGGCTCATGGCCGACTGCTCAGTTGTGGACTGATGAGCTAGGGACAAAGGCGAAGAAAAATCGCATACTCATCACAGATCAATAAAACCATAGGGCATTCAGAACATTCAAGGATCGTTTTCCAAGGGAAACAAGTCAAGCAACGAGCTTAAGGCTACGAGAAATTAAGTTCTCAATTAAAATTCTAATGACTACACCTTCTTTACATAGTTAAGAGTACAAAATTGAAAGAGTAAGGTCAATAAGAATCTACCATGAAGAATAAAAGTAAGCATAATGTAACCCAAGTCACCCACACTGAGTCGTTGTCCCGCACGTTTCGTGCAGCTCCCGCTTGTCGATCGATGAGACTTCACCAGTACCTCCCAACCAACGCTAGGAGTAATATTCTTCCCCCTTAGCCCCTTGAGCCGCAAAGGGGCCATAGACACTAAAATAGAGAACAACTAGCTCCCATCTCACCTCGCAATGTCGAGCAAGCACTCCTCACTGAGATGGGTATCCCAACTCCCCCAAGCTAAGTCAGTCAATTCTAAAATTCTACAGCGTAACGTTACACATCACATAAGAGATCCATCATCCTTCTCCTCCCTCCTTTATATAGAGTTTCTAAGTCATTTACTTTCCCAAAATCCCATTTAATTTATTGTTCAATAATTTAATTCATAAAAATCCTCCCCATAAATGTGTTGCCCATCCCCTTCATTGCACTATAAATTAATTTCATTAATTAATTAATTACTCCTATTTCCCTCACCCACCTAAAAGAATTCCTAGAATCACGCCTAGGTGTCCCCATATTCCCTTACATATTTTAATGACTTACCCCCTTACTAATTTACTAGTTGAGTTTAATTTTGAAAGTTCTTAAATGCTAGATACCTTACTAAGTTAGTCTTTCTGCTTTTTCCTTTTGTTTCCCCTTTCTTTTCATGTTTCCCTCTTTTTCCTAGTTTCCTAATTCTTTTAAATTTCCCTTTTTCCATTTTCATTTAAAACTCAAAATGGCATGTGTAGAAAATTACATTTTTCCCCTTTTCCTTTTTAATTAATAAATTTTTAACTAGCATATATAACAAAAAAAATTATTTCCCCTTTTCAAATTTCATCCCCAAAAAGATTTTTATAAATTAATTGAATTGATTACCCCCTTATCGTCACATGACTAATGATGGTTATCATTATTATTTATTTATTTTTGTTTTTATTTTTATATTAATATATGTTTTTATTTTTATCACAAGTATCACTTAGACCTAGACTTTATTTTCCTAGATTGGGCAACATTTTATTAGGGAAATTGTTTTAAATCTTTCTCATCACATTATTCATTATAAGGCCATCTAAGTTCATTCATTTATTAATTAACAATGTGACATGCCCTTCAGGACACACTATGTGCTCCAAGGGTGCCACTTGCCTCATTATGTTTCCCTTGTGCAACATACCCTTCAGGACGCACTACGTGCTCCAAGGGTGCCACTCGCCTCATTTTGTTTCCATTGTGCGACGTGCACTTCAGGATGCAATATGTGCTCCAAGGGTGCCACTCGCGTCTTGACTGAATTGATAGACATCAAAACCCCTGGAGTCAATACTCCACCAGGTGATCCTATGGGAGACTAAGGGCCTCTAAGGAATAAATCCCCTGCCTTATTACGCACCCCTTAGAATCATTGTGAGTGACTATTGCAGTCGACCCTCATGAAATCCTGGGTCTTCTCAAACTAGGTAATCATTAACCTACAGCTCGAGCCATGGTGGGAGTGATAGTAGGTTGTGGTAGGTCTATTGTCCACACCTCTCCTTCAATGTCTCTGGTTATCGTGCGTGACCCCTCTACTCCACATGTGAGTCTAGTCATCAAGCTATCGTCATCCTGCATCATCAACGAATCATGCCAAAATTAATATCCATATTCATATCATCTAATGAAATGAAAAAATGTCATATATACAACAGTCAAACCCCAATAGTCCACTCCCAGACTCGGTCCGAAGTCCAAGGGGTTTCATCGATGCCTCTGCATCCTCGAGGTCCAAAATCCTGCACACTCAGGGAAACTGAGTCAATAGCACCTGTCTATGTAAATACATCAAAATAACATGTCATAAATTCATAATGCCTCATAATCATAATCAAATGCCCAAAAGTATAATAATCTGGATCACTTGCAAGAAAGTGTCCTCAAAGAATAAGTTCGCTCAGTGCGTGCAAGAGAGGGATGTTACATACACCCTCTCTTGGTCTAAACTTTGTCCCGAAGTTTCATAGTATATAAGTGCCGAAATAATGTATATCACAGTATTAATTCTATCTATCAAACAAAAATGAAAACTGTAGGCGCATATCATGTGCGTCCTCCCAAGTCGTCGAGTGCAGACTATAGTTGTCCCACTGGACCTTGACCTGATATATTGTTCGATGTTGTAGCTGTCGAATGCGATGATCCAGGATGAAAATAGGCTTATCCATGAGCACCCCCTCATCTGATACCTGCAAGGACATCATGTCAATAACATGGGTAGGATCACCAATATAATGTATCAAAACAAATACGTGAAAAACATCGTGCATATGCCTCAAAGAATCAGGAAAGGCTAGTCAATAGGCCATGGGCCCCTTCCTCTCCACAATATAGAAAGGTCCCATGAACCTAGAAGAGAGTTTATCTCCCCTTCTAAACTTTATCAAACTCTTATGTGGTTTTACCCACAAGAAGACTCAATCACCAACTTCGTAACTACGGTTGACATGGTGCACATCGGCATAACTCTTCTGTCAATCCTATGCTTCTTTGATCCTTTGTCTTATTGTTTTCATTTTCTCTTCCATTTCTTTGATCACTTCTGGTCTCACCAGGACCCTATCATCAAGCCAATCCCGACTCAAAGGCGTCCTTCATGGTCGTCCATAAAGAAACTCGAAAGGCGCCATCTTAATGGTGCTTTGGTAACTATTGTTATACGAGAATTCTACCAGTGGCAAGAATTTTTCCCAATGCTTTTGTTGGTCCATCGCATACATGCGCAACATGCCTTCCAAGATTTGGTTTGTTCGTTCATTCTATCCGTCAGTCTCCAGGTGATACGCAGTATTAAAGTTAAGTTGGGTTCCTAAGGCCTCTAGGAAACTAGTCCAAAATCATCCCATAAACATTTAATCCTCAATCAAATATAATCCTATTAGGAATGCCATGCATCCTCACAATATTTCTGATTAAAACTCTAGCTATATTAGGTGCCTGATATGTCGTATGCACAGGAATAAAATGAGCACTCTTCGTCAGAGTGTCGACTACCACAAAAATTGAGTCATATCTCCTTTTCGTCATTAGCAATCCAACAATAAAATTCATCGAAATAACCTCCCATTTCTATTATATAATAGTGTGTGGTTGTATTTATCCTGCTAGATGTCTATGTTCATCCTTTACTTGCTAACATTCTAGACATTGGTCCACATAATAAACTATGTCTGCCTTTATTCCCTTCTAGAAGAATAAGGGTTTAAGGTCTACCCTCATCTTCATGACTCCTGGGTGGGCCATGTACACTACTTTTTTATTCTTGTTTAGGATCAAAATCCTCAACTCGTCATTCAGTGGTACATAAATCCCATTTTTAAACCTCAATAATCCATCGTTGTCAAACGTAAATCCTTCAAATATTGGTACTAGTCGTCGTCACGCTATAAATTTAGAATATTTTCACGTATATTCGTCTAAAGAGGAAACACCGAAAATATGTGTGGTATTTGACTCAATGCATATAACACTCATTTCACTGTTCCTTTTATGTAATAAATCTTGAAATCGTACTTGCTAAGAAGTTTCGACAAACGTCGGTGTTGCGCGTTCAGGTCACATTGTGTAAAGATGTGTTTGTAGTCCACAGTGGTCCATCTTTAGTTCAAATTTTCATCCAAATAGTTAGTATCTCCAAACCTTCAAGGCATAAACAATTGATAACAACTCCAAATTGTGTGTCACATAGTTCTCCTCATGCCTTCTTAGTTTCCTCGAGATGTAAGTGATCACTCGTCTGTCTTGCATCAAGACTCTGCCTAAGCTTTCCTTGGTTGTGTCAGTGCATACCAAGAAGTCTGCATCCATGTTAGGGACCTTTAGTATTAGTGTTGTTGTCAACAACTCTTTGAGCCTCCAAAATTCTTCTGTGCATCTCTCAGTCCAAACAAACTTCTTTCTCTTATTCTGCAACTCTATGATCAGATTTTCTATGTTTGAAAATCCCTCACAAAACCGTCGATAGTATCCTACTAAACCCATGAAGCTACACACTTATGGGACATTCATTGACACGGGCCATTCCATAATATCCTCGACCCTTGTTGGATCCATGGTGATACCATCGTCGAATATGACATGCCCTAAGTAGTGAATCTTCGATTGGTAAAATGAGCATTTGGAAAACCTCCCATATAATTTGTGCTCTCGTAAAAACTATAGTACCAAGAACAATTGCTCATCATGTTCCTCCGTCATCCGAGAGTAAATCAAAATATCATCAATGAATACTTCGAAAAACTTGTCCAAGTACTCGTGGAACACCTTGTTCATCAAACTCATAAATACTCTTGGGGCATTTGTCAGTCCAAACGGAAAAACAATAAACTCGTAATGAAAAAACCTCATCTTAAAGGCAGTCTTAGGGACGTCAACCTCCTTGATCCATAACTAGTGATACCCTGATCACAAATTGATCTTTGAGAACATTGTCGCACCCTTCATCTGATCAAACAAATCATCAATCCTCGGCAACAGATATTGATTCTTGATCGTTTCCTTGTTCAATTGATGGTAGTCAATGTAGAGCCTCCATGACCCATCCTTCTTTCGTATGAAAATAACAAGAGTGCCCCATGGTGACACACTCAGACGTATAAGTTCCAATTCCAACAACTCCTTCAGTTTCATTCTCAAATCTTGTAACTTCGGTGTTGACATATGATAAGACATTCTCTCTATTGGTTCAGTCCCCAGTTTTAGGTCTATTGTAAACTCCAATTCCCTCCCTGGTGATATCCTAGGTAACTCCTCTGAAAATACATCTAGAAACTCTCTCACCAGCGGAAGGTGTTCTAGACCTTCTTCTACTCCCTTCTCGTTTAACATAAGGATCACATAAATATTACATCCCTTGTGCATGCTCTTTCATAGCGACAAGGAAGATATGAACCTCAGGGAAACTCCCTGGTTTCATCCTAAAATCACACGTCTTTGTCCCTCATCATCAACGAATATCAACCATTTCATCATATAGTTGAGTATCGCCTCATGCGATTCCAACCAGTCCATACCAATCATGACATCATAATATCCTAAGATCATGACATACAGGTTGGCCCTAGTGAAAAACTCTCCTGGGTTAACGGTACAGCCCGTAACCTTTCCTCCAACCTTCTGTTTGGATTCTGAAGCCATATCTACAAAGCTAAATTCATCATGTTCGATTGCCTTTACCTTAATCATTTTTAGCGTTGCACTATAAATGAAACTCGGTAGCACCAGGATATATCAAAATACTAAGGGTCTGGTCAGAAATGGTACCTAACGTCTCGAGCACAATCCACTGGTGCTCTTCCTCGCGGTTATTCACTGCTTCATGGATTCGATGGGCCTTTCCAAAATATCCCACAATAGTGGGTCCATATGATCCAGATGCTCTAGTCCTCTCCACTAGGCAGTCACGCTGGTAGTGTGGCTCCCCACACGTTCAACACCCCTTCTTCAGTCCAGTACTCCTGGTCCCCGAAGTATAAGATGGCAGCCCACCGGCCTCTAATCCTAGTCTATTCTATTGAACAAGCCTAAATTGTTGTTGTGGTTGATGTTGTTGTTGATGATGTGGTCCCTGATAAGGTGTTCATTGTTGAGGTGTTGGTCACCGAGGTGTAGTGAAAGTTGATCCTCTCCGAAAGCCACAATATACTAGAGTTTCTCTAGCTGGTGTCTGATGCTACAACGCACCAGATGACACCTTCCCTGCTGGTCTCACTGGAGTCCTGCTCTAACCCCTGCTGATAAGCTCTTCCTCTACTATGAGGGCCTTCTGGATGACATCATGCAAGGTTTTGAGGCATCAGAATCCTAACCTTTGCACGTATGTTTCCATTAAGTCTGAACACGAACCTATTGACCTTATGTTTCTCAGTATTAAGATGCGGAGCATATTGAAGCAGCTCCATAAAATGAGCCTCATACTCGAGCACCGTATGACCACCCTGTCGTAATGCCTTAAACTCATTGAGATTATGCTCAATGAATTCCTCTGATAGGTACCGCTCTCGGAACCATTCCTTGAACAATTCCCATGGCACGTCTTTGACGGACATGTTCAGTTGCGGCAGGAGCATCTTCAACCATAGAAGAGCGCTCCCCTTCAGTTGAAAGACCGCCATGCAAACCTTCATGTTGGAGTTATAGTCGTGAAGTGAAAATCACATTGCCATATTCTCCAACCATGCCTCGAGAGCAGCATCATCTGGGGCACCAAAGAACTTGAGAAATTTGACCTTCTTGAGTTCATGGTGAATGCTACTAGTACTGACCAAAGCACGCGGTGGACCCTTAGGGGGTGTCTGTGCCCTGGCCTCATCTCTATCCAAATGGATGATCAGTGCCTCAGATATCCGCTAAAAATACCTCATCATCCCAACCATGTCACCCACCACTATCTACTCTTTCTCGACAACTTGTTCATCTCCCTAGGGGTTAGACCCCTCTGGCATGGATTCCACTGGAGGCGTCGTGCCTCCTCCCCTAGCACCCTGTCATATGCTTCTGTGATGCCCTCTAACCATGATTACCTACACGAATACAAGTCAAATTAATTAGAAACATTATAATCAATACCATATCAACGAAATCCGTAGTGCTCCCAAGTCGCGAGTTGAACCCACTCTGATACCATATGTAACAACCCCTTCGTTATGACTACAAGCGAAGAAGAAGTGCAATTTTTTTTATTTTTTTTAGGCAAGAAGGTGAAGACGACAACAATTTAAACACACAACTGACAATAACAACATTATATAACAACATTGACAATATTAATGTAGAATGATACAACGATAACACTTATTAACAAATTAAATCACATCACATTGTCTAGCTATATTAACCGTACTAAAAATGACAAGTTGTTTATTAACATTAAAAATAAACTGCTGAGAAATGACAATGCCATTAAAGAGGGCTATTTTCTTGCAGTTGGTTAGTTGTTCAAAGGAAGGTACCTAAAATTCGGAAATGTAGACCATTAACATGGTTGTATGCAATTACTATGTGGTTGTGAAAACGTGGTGTAATCCTTCACATTGATGGAGAATTAAGATACCACTAACTACAGTAAAAGGTCAACCTTAGCAATATCTCAACAAGTAATCACTCGAAAAAGAAATCTTGGTAAATCATTCACAATTGTTTTTCTTAGCAATAAATTCGAGGGAATTCGTTGAGTGTTAACCCATACTAGTAGCAATTAGAATGGTCATAGCATTTAAATACTCAGTGTGATGGCCAATTACATGGTTGGAATGCAGTTAAGAGGTGAACAGATAACTAGTTGACACAACCGAAAAGATGGCAGTGTAAATGCAACCGCTAACTGAAGAATCCTATATTTGGTTAATTCGCTTATTATTAAAATTGAAATGAACATTCAAAACATAAACCCTTCAATGCAACGGGAACAACATAATGCTCACATAACCACATAACGAAGGTAATGGTAAAGGCTGTGTTTTTTTTTTCTAAACAATTTATCACCAAGATGTCTCTGTCAAGGTAAATCGTTGCCCTTTAACCAAATCTAGAAGTAAACAAATACTATACGACTATGTAAATTTCAGTTCTAAACAACATAAAATAAAATGAAATGTTAGGTTGACATTTAGAAGGCCCAGGCAATAAAAATAGATGCAAAGGCACATAAACGTTGGTCTATCACCAAGTTGTGGGCTAAGGGGAATGAATTCACTGCGTTTAACTTCACGCTTGCTGGACTAAATCGCTTTTATAGTAAAATAAAATAAAAATGGAAGAAAAAAAAGATGCATGGCAGGTACATGAAAGACGTTGGGCTGAAATTCTTCTTGAAACTGATTAAAATGCAATGAAATCGCGGTCCAAAAGCCAACAAATAAAACAAAGTTCTAAAGCCAGGTTCTATGGTGGAGTTGGTTATAGAAATCGCAATCCAGATAGTAAAAAAAACACCTTGACTTTGCACTCAAAAGGGTAAGGGATGAAGGCTCGAGTCAAGGGATAGGAACCAAGTTGCAACGCTATATTCATCATGAATAAGGGTAATGATTGCAGAGAAAAAAAAAGGTTGAAGAATTCAGAGTAACCCAAATAAAATCTCCAGCCATTCCACCCAAAAACACAGTTCAAAATACTTTAAAAAGTGTCATTCGAGTCAACTGAAGAGAAGAGGTAAAATCACAAGCCATCAGTGTAAAAACATAAGGTAAAATTTGTAGGGTAAAGGCAAACCTAATGTAAAACAAACACACAGTAATTTCGTCAGAAAAAACATTAAAACGTAGACTTAAATCGTTTCCCGGAAGGGTATTAAAAATGCAGAGTTCATTTTATCAAACATGGAGGTTAATAAGCGGGTCACAGAAGGAAGGGATAAACAATAGCAGAAGTTCTAGCTGCAGAGGGCGCAAGGAAATCCATGAATCAACCAAGAACAATCTACAGGGGTAGATGACTAGGAAACACATCCTTTGCTCACCATACACGCGCATAAAAGTAGGGCATTAGGATCTATAGGTCTATTAACACCGAAGTGACAACCATTGATCCATCTCCTGGTCAAGTACTCAGATGTGGATTGATGAGATAGGGATGAAGGTGAAGAAAAAGCACAAACTCATCACAGATCAATAAAACCATAGGATAGTCACAACATTCAGGGATCATTGTCCAAGGGAAACAAGTCAAGCAACGATCTTAAGGCTACAAGAAATTAAGTTCTCAATTAAAATTATAAGTCCTACACCTTCTTTACACAGTTATATGTACAAAACTAAAAGATAAAGGTCAATAAGAATCTACCATGAAAAATAAAATTAAGCATACTGTAACCCAAGTCATTCATGTTAAGTTGTTGTCCCGCGCGCTCCATGCAACTCCTACTTTCTGACTGGTGAGACTTCATCGGTACCTCCCAGCCAACACTAGGGGTACTATTCTTCCTCCTTAGCCCCGCGAGCGACAAAGGGGACACGCACACTAAAACAAAGAACAACTAACTCCCATCTTGCCTCGCAAGGCCGAGCTACCACTCCTCACCGAGCTGGGTATCCCAATTTCCACAAGCTAAGCCATTCAAGTCTAAAATTTTACAGCGTAACGTTACACATAACAGAAGATATCCATCATCCTTCTCCTCCCTCCTTTATATAGAGTTTCTTAGTCATTTACTTTCTCCAAATCCCATTTAAATTATTGTTCAATAATTTAATTCATAAAAATCCTCCCTGTACATGTGTCACCCATCCCCTTCATTGCACCATACATTAATTTCATTCATTAATTCATTACTCCTATTTCCCTCACCCACCTAAAAGAATTCCTAGAATTGCTCCTAGGTGTCCCCATATTCCCTTACACATTTTAATGACTTACCCCCTTACTAATTTACTAGTTGAGTTTAATTTCGAAAGTTCTTAAATGCTAGATACCTTACTAAGTTAGTCTTTCTGTTTTTTCCTTGTGTTTCCCATTTCCATTTAAAAATCAAAATGGAATGTGTAGAAAATTACGTTTTTCCCCTTTTCCTTTTTAATTAATAAATTTTTAATTAGAATATATAACAAAACAATTATTTCCCCTTTTCAAATTTCATCCCCAAAAAGATTTTTATAAATTAATTGAATTGAT
>SNQJ01S0092805.1:12828-58652 GCA_010110895.2 Picea sitchensis | reverse complement strand
ACAAGCATTGATTCTCACTTTGTGCCTGCAATTGCCTCATTGACTGGTCCTACCAAATTTCTTAAATTTCTCTATTCCTTCATTTCCATGGTGGACTTGTGTTCATTTTGGAATTTCTAAATTGTACCAAAATTTTCATTTTTTTCTTAATGTGGCAACCATGCCTCGTTGACATAGAAGAAACAAGGTAAATTAATTGTATCCCTCAATTTACATTTTCAATGGATTAAAAACTGAAATTGGGCTTTAATTTCCTTGTTTTCTAAATATTTTTGAATTTTTTTATGCCTATGCATTTAGGATGTTTGGCTTGCACCGTCTATTGGTGCTTTTACAAGGCACACCATATAGTGACACTCCTACACATCATAAGTGCATTAGATAGTTTTATATTTGCCATTTTAAATTTCCCTCACTATACGATGCACTAATTGATGTACATATGCCTTGTTTATAGTGGTCTCAGTTTTTTAGGTGCATCGATCATCCTTTGCAATAATTTCCAAGGGTGGTTGTGCATGCATAAGCATATAAGAGCACTATTATTTTATGCTCCGAATTTTGGTGCCCATTAATGATGCACCATTTAGTGGTGTGTTTGTACCTTCTAGTTGCACCGTGAAAGTTATAAGATATTCTTTACCAATCCCTGCATAATTCGAGGCTTTAAAAAATGTATTGACACACCGTGAGCAATGCTTGACTTAAGTTCCATGCATTGCTTATTGTTTGAAATGAATTTTAAAAAGTTGTAATGCACATGGAAATAGACAAGTGCACTGAATCATGGTGCTTGAAGTGTACACATTGTTAACAATGTGTTTGTGAATTAGTAGTGCACTGATATGTTAAATTTTTTTTGTTAGCATGTTTCCCATGCTCTCCAGTCTAATTAATGTATGTGTGTGAAAAACACTAAAGGATATTGGTGCATGTACTAATTCTTTAGATCATTGTTAGTAGTGAGTTATTATAATTTGGGATAATGATGCCAAGGGTTGGTAGTTGTCACATACTTGCAATCTACTCGATTTTTTCTTTGCAAACTTGAGTTCCACTCAAGTCTGTTTTGGTTCCTAAGGTTTTGCAGTATTGCCTTGCCTCAGTCATATGGGCTTGACCAATCCGTTCCTACTACAACTAGACTATGCCTCTTCAGTTAAGTTCAACCCATATCTTCACCTTAAGCTACAACAAGTTAGATGAAAATCTAAGTCCAACACAACCTAATTCATCCAACAATAAGCATGCATTGAATTGTAGCCTTAAAACATCCCAACATTACTCAACACTTAGCTAATACATATTAATGCAAGGTACAATAACATTAAATAGTTATAAAGAATCCATGATGCACAAGTATGGGTGGCACCCAAGGCAGGTGCTTAACACTTTATTATATAAAGAACGTTACAAGATACATAAAGGAGCATGACCAATTGTCTGCAACTCAATTACATACTATAATTACACATAGGAAAAACTACCTACAAGAATTTTCAATCCAACCCCTAAAGCATCTACAGGCTTGTCTCCTACACGTATTGTCTCCTTCATCTTACTCAACCAGTACAAATTTGTCCCACTATTTGTGTCTAAAAGTAGTTGTCATCCTCATCAAAATCCTCAAGGAGATGTTGTTCTCGAGTCTGTTGTCTAGATGCATACATCCATCTGCAATCATATCTTCCAACTACTACACACTATCCATGACAGAGTTTCCATGCAACTACCTTCCATCTAGTTTCTTCCTCTGGACAAGTGCCTTTGTCAAACTTTTTCCAACAATGCATCTTGTTTCTACTGCCTCTTATTGTTGCAACTATTATCTAATCCAACACTATTGTAACTACTTATTGTTGTTTTAGCTGCAATCCAACCTTTGTCAAGAAGATTGTCAAAATGTCTAAGTGTTGCACCATCCAGACCTACTACAACATTAGTACTTGAACCAACTTATCATGCTTCTGTACACTGGATCTCCTAGACTCTTGAACTAATTGGGTAGTTAATCCAACCATCACATCGAATCCACAAGAATTCACTTCCCAATGCCCAAATAGTCTTTTCCTTCTGTGTTTCAACCAGTATTTACAACCCTCCAAACCGAAGAAAAAATATGTATCCTTTCTTCAATTATTAAGTCGTCTCAACCCAAATTTTCCAAGGCACTTTCTCATAGGTGCACTAGGCTCCACCGCTTGCTCCTAGGAAATGAACCATTATATTGTGGATTAATGAAAAGAAGATGGAAAGTATTTCCAAGGCCACCACCTACATTAAGAATCTATCCATAATCCACTAAGTCATATGGAGAGTTTGGAAGATCGCCATACTTTTTCATCTAGTACATCAAGAGAGGCATCCTTCAACCAATTATGCCATTACCCTCTTCCAACACTATTTCAATTTATGAGTCATCTTGCCAATCATCTTTCCGACATGTGCCCAAGGAGTTTCAATTGCTTCGTTGGTTCTCACATATTAGGGTTGTTGCACCTGAACCTAATTCACTATGGCTTCAAGCCTAGTAAGCCTCTACTCCAATGCCTACACTGAACTATTGTCCATTGAAGATAGCACAAGACCTCCTCCCAAAGTATTATCTTTAGTTTGTTATTCAAGACCAATGCATACAAGTTCTCTATTGCAAGGTTGCTTATCCCCTTGACTTGTTGTAGAAACCATGCTCAAGGAAGTCATTCTACCAACAAGTTTGTGACCCTTCCTTATTGTAGGGATAACACATGGATCTTGGCCTAAAAAGATGACCAAAAAATGTAAGTGAGGCATAGGAGTTGCCTTCGCCTTCCTTGAGAATTCTTGCCCCATAAAAACCTTAAAGTCGTCCATATGTACAATGGTGAAACTTACAATTCCACTCTAATCTCCAAGCTTCAAGGCGACTTCATTATCCATACCAATCATCTTTTCCACCTACGAGTTCACTACCTTGAAAGAAGTTTGTGTTGTCTCAAGGTGCAATCCAAGCTCTATTGCAACATCTTCCTTCATGAAGTTGTGGGTTCGTATTGATGTTTAAATATGTTAAGGTCCAAACATCAATCTGACGAGGATAAAATATCCCTTGCATTTTTATAGAGGTGGTACTCCTCTGTATTTTTTTAAATATAAATCTTGATATCTTCAGACCAAAATATCAAAATGGAAGAATACTAAATAGCAAACTCCAATCTTTATCGCTCAATGAAAATGTAAAATATTACTAATTGAAAAAAATAATATACATTCACAAAAAGAATTCCTAAAAAGAGGACCAGGAATATTCAAAGATTAAAATACAACATATGCAAAAATGTTGTACAAAAATAAATAACAATTACAGGAGAAATAATATGATTCTCACATCCATCAGAGTATCATAATTTTGATCACATTCATTGTAAAGAAAGATAAAGGCCCACAATTGAGAGAACTTTAACAAAGTTTTTTCATTTAAAATAGGAAAGAATATGACAGGAAAAATTTAAATATCTTATGCTCAATAACTCAGAGTTCAAGATACGATTAAAGTTTAACCCCAAAATAGTTCTGTGGGATTTTCAGAAAAGAAAAAAAAAGTCTTTAGTAGTCTAAAATAAAAATTGGATTCATAAAAAATGATTGGGATTTGGCTCCCGTGGACCATAAAATGAAAGTGGAACATGGCTGAAGCTGAAAAGAAGATAGAGAGAAGTGATTAGAAATCAGTTATGTTTTCTTAGGAATGACAAGACACAACTCGATGATTCTTGAACGAGAAGAGAAAAGAATAGAGAAGGATGTGATCAATTTACTCACTGTGATAGATTTCTCTCAATCCTATCTGCTTCAATGTTCCTTGTGTATTCTCTTTTGCTGCAGTTACATGACCAATACCAACCGCCTCTACTTCATCTTCTTCAGTTATTTTGATTAAAGCTTGATTTAAGCAATTTTCAATGTAATCCCTCATAGGCACGATGATTATCTCTTGCCTGACCTTAATGTCGAATAATGTTCTTTCAAGATCTCTAAAGCCAATTGAAAGTTGGTGTAACATGTCTTCAATATCTTCATTTTTATTCACATAGCCAACTAGCCAACTTTCAACTTCTTGCTCTGTGTACTCGGTCATACTATTAATTTTTTCTACTGACAAGGCTTTCAATATCTCCAGTTGTTCTTCAAACTATTCTCTTGTCATAAGCATAGAATTTAAAATTAATTTCAAGTCTTGAGCTTCTCATGTGGTTCTTTCCAAGTCTAACTCAGTCAGCTTCAAATATAAATCCCCTTTTTTGACATTTAAGCTGTCACAATCAACCAATATTTCCTTTAAAATCTTTATTCTCTTGATCCAAGATGCTTTTAATTGTTTTATACGAGTGGGGGATGGTAAATCTTCTTCCTTTATTTTTAATTCACTCATGCCTAAAACCTTTAAAACAAACGTAATAACAACATCTTTATAAAAACCCTCATCATTCTCGAGATCGACCTAAAGGTATTGTCTTAGATTGGTAATTCTAGACCCCAAAGAAAGAAAACTATTTGCAAGCTCCCATGCCTCAAGAATGAGAGACATTCTTTTCTTTATGTTCTCCCCAACATAACTTCTGACAACACCAAGTAGGCTTGATGTCCCTCTTAATTTTTAACTTGACTTTGGTGTTCTGTCAAAGTTCTTCCAAGGTTGAACAGTGGAAATCGAGCTGGCGACATCAAGGCATTCTTAGGTTCTTTAATTCGATTTTTCAGAATTGCATTTTCATTTTCCATCTCATCGATGGATACTTTAAGGGCTTCTCCTGTAACTTCATGGATACGTGCAATTCTAGAAGGTGTTACCTCGTCAAGATCTAATTTTGAATTAGATTTTCCTTCGACCTTCTTTTTTTTGAATGAATTCTTTCAAAGACTAATTTCTTTGTATCTTTATCATAAAGAGAATTGTGCACAGTCAAAGATTCTTCTTTGAAGAAAGTTGGTTATTGTGTTTCCAATTCAACCGCAACTTCTCGAATTTCTTGAAGTCTTTTCTCTTCATCAGGAAACTCTATTTCTTCAATATTGGCATCCAAATCCATGTCTTCAAGAATAACTTCATCTTAAGGAGCGACCTCCTCTACTTTTTGTTGTCTGGTTTGTCTTTTTCTTTTACTTGTTACATATAGTTTGTGAGGTTTTGATCTCCTCTGTCATCAGAATCATTAACTGAAGACTTATTTTGTTCTTGTGTCGCTGACTCCGAATTCTGTTTTTGTGGGTCGCTTCTCTGAGATACATTAGGAGAATGAGTACTCATTTCATTAATAACTCTTCCATGTTGTCGATGTGGATCATTGGTACTAATAACAATGTCAATATCTTCAATAGGCAATGCCCCAGGATTTTTGTCTTCATCTTCCTCTTATCCAAACAGAAAAGTGTTTGCATACGAAACATTGTAACCCACATAGATGATATGTTTCATGAATAATTGATTTGGGTCAAACCCTTTAATTTATTCTGCCATATTTAAATCAAACAGATCAAATTGTCCCGCATATTCATCAATATTTGCAACATTTTTCAATACTATTTTACCGATTTTCCATGGCAAGGTAATATTTTTTTTTCCTCCTTTCATGGAAAAAGTAAGCCCAAAATATGTATTGTTTACAAACTTCAATCACAAATATTTTGTCTAGTACATAATACGACAAGTAAAAAGGCCTTTCTCGAGAGCAATAAATCCTGACGATGTTGTAATGGTCCATCGCTTCGAAACTTCCTCTTTTGTCCACAGATGTTGCCGCCTCTAAAGAAAGCCTTGATGTACTAGATCCAAATATGAGTTTCTTAAAATAAGAAACAAATGAATTATAGACTTCATAGAAATGATACATCGCCTTTTGCTTCCACAAGGCAGGGTGCATGTATGAATTGGGTCAATTTAGCAATTGACTTGTTTGGCTAATTGCAATCCTTTAAAAACATGGCAGTATGTCATAACAAAGATTAAATACGAAGACATGTAGAACTTCATGTTCTTCTTAAAATTTGATAATTGGAAAGATATTTCACCATAAATGATTTTTGCTCAGTCGAAGACTACTTTCTTGTGAATAGAAAAATATAAAATATACATAGCTAAACAAGGAATAGTTGTAGTCGATTCTTTCCCAGCTACCCTAGCAAAGATCCATGCCATTTCTCGATAAGGGCATTTTAATAAAGTCACCTACATAGTTGATAAATATTTAGGCATTATTGTCGGGGCTGTTGTGAGAAATCTTACCCTGCAGATATATTAAGCTCTGCTTTGAACCAAGACCCCTATATTTTGTCCAAATATAGAAGTAAAAAAATGGTTGCTAACGTCCCTATAGATCTAACTCAATCAATCAAGCAAGAGAGAAGAAGAATGTGGCGTACCTTGTTGCGATGTTCGTCATCGATGCTCCAATGCTTAAGCTTGATCTCCAAGCTCTCAATGCAACTGAAGTCCTGGAAAGACTAGAAAATGAACTATTACTCCTACTCTATATGATTAAACAAGGAAGATCTATCTATGAATATTGAAACAACAATAGACAAGCAAATGTAGAACACATGAACTTGAAGGGAATATGCCAAGTTATCATTAATTGGAAAGCCAAAGAAGGCACTTAAAAAGTATGCTTGACAGTGCAACATTATTCTCCAAGCTCTGCTCGTCCGTCCCTTGCATGAATCTTGACATTAAAATGTTGATGCTTTCTCTAGAATCAAAGGTTTGATACCTGAGTTGTTCCCCCCTTCACCTTGGAAATACCTTCAATATATAGGCTTGAAAGGCACAACCACCATGAGAAAATAAAGGATATGGTTGAGGATATGTCTCCTTGGAATTATATCCAAGGATAGAGCCCATAGGGTAGGATTTGACCACAACAACCTCATCCAAGTCGGAGTTGTCCCTTAGGAAAAGGTGGAAGATCCCCAATTTCTCTCTAACAAGACTGGCGCTCTCCCAAAGTTGAACACAAGGCGTCGTCCTATAAAGTGGCACTCCTCGAATGTGGAAATGGGGAACCATTCCATGAAATTTCACTCCCCCAGCATGGCCAGGGGCGCCACCCTTCATAAATGCCCCCAAAAAGGTCGATTTTCCAAGAAAAAGGTGTGTTTTTGGCCTTGAAATGATGGGTTTCTTCCTCCAATATGACTTAGGGATTGTGAAAAATGTTTTTATGGTGTCAAGGGGTTCTGACACTTAGAAAAATGAATGTGACACTTGGTAAGGTGCATACGACACTTTCGGCAGTGCATGCGACACTTAACAAGGTGCATACGTCACTTTGCGACACTTGTGATAGTTAGGGTGTGAAACTCAAGTGTGACATTTCGGTGTGTAATAGATGCCCCCTAAAGTGTGAGGTCATAAGAGAAATTGATGGCTGAAACAATTTAAAAATTATTCAATGCAAGGGTACTGGAGTCAAAGAACCTGGAAGAAGCTACAAACGAACATCAATCAATATACAAATATGTTTCATTTCCGAGGTAGGAAAACCTATGCTCGAAATACGAGATGACTCAAAGCATGGACGTCAACCAATACATTGCGGATCCATGAGAATATTGACTAAGGATACGACCACCATAGATACAATGTGGATCCATACCTCCATGACATGAACTGATCACAACCATGAAAAATACACAGTGGAGCTACGAAATGACAAAACATAGGCATAGATCAATACAATGTGGATCTATGTGACAATATATATATCAGTAAGATTTCCAGCATGATGATTGTACTAAAATATTTTACATGCTCAAATGATATCCATCGCAGCTTGGGAAAAAAACATAACAGAGTGAGCGCCCAACCCAGGGTCTTTGTCCCGATCCTGAATCGGCACGAATCTAGCCATGCGAATAAATGACTTGATGTCGAACATGGTAGAAACTACTTGATTACTGGTCATTGAGGCACACTGTTAACAAGTGCGAGGGAAATCAATGATGGTGATAATGATTCCCAAGGTATCCTTAGTACATTCCAACAAATGTGAATAAATGAGCTGAGGTCGAGCACTCATGGAATCATCTGATCAGAGGTTAATGATGTAAAATTATCGTCAGAAGCGAGGAGGCATGGAAGTCCCAAGGTACTAACTGGTTTCTAAGTCTAATTCCCGGATGATGTGTTGAAGTCGATAAGAAAAGACTCGTCGAAGGAGGGCCTTGATGTATCCCCCATCATCGACATGAAACTGACACATGAAAGTGATGTGAGATGGTGGATCGAATCAGTATGGATTGACACAGGAAACAAAAATTGGTAATACAACAAATGGATGGTTTGAAGTGAAAATTCCCTTGAACATGATGAGGCACGAAAACTGACTTGGAAGCATTGACTTGATGAGTACCAAGAACATAATGTGACAGAAAATAAGAGCACTCTTCAACTGGAACGAAAAAGTATAGTGACACATGGAATTGGTATGACTCAGAGACAAGAATATTAGCCAACTGTACAACGAGACACAAACATGTGCCATGTTTAAGGGCGACAATAACTGCCATAAAGGATTTCAAAAGACTTGACCCACTTCCTTCAATTTCCCCCCCATCCCAATAGATGGGTACCTCTTTATTTTTTAATGAGCTTGAGGAGGGTAACAGATGCTCAGTATAGCTCATCCTTTGGATGAGTCCCATGACATATGTTTAACGAACCTGAAGAAGGAGGGGTTCGGTCCTAGAGATTGGACTCGCATAGGTGCTTCGATGCATGATTTTACAAGCCCAAAGAAGGTAAACTCTATGGTTTTTCATGTTTAGAGAGTCTAAAAAGAACTTAAAGATGACTCCATGGGTGAATTTTTCATAAATTTAGTCTCCCAAACCTGAAAAAAGTGTAAAACAATATAGGGGAGAACTCTTCTAATCATGCTTGACTAGAGTATTCATTTTTTGTAATTAGCCTTGTGAGGCCGAAAAAGAGATAAACTACCACTCGAAAGACACCCTTTCAAACCTTTTAACAAGTGTGAAAGGAAACAAGCTCACTCGACAATCTTTTCATGTTTAGGGAGTCTAAAAAGAGCTTAAAGGAAACTCTAAAGAGTTCCTTTTTCATATAGCTTTTATGAGTTCGAAAAAGAGATAAAAGTATACTAGGTAACCTATTATCATGTATTAACGAGCACGAGAAAAAACACATACTGAGCTTGATAACCTATTCTCATGTATTTATGATCATGAGAAAGAACAAAGACTAAGCTCGTTCTAGAAAAGACTACTACGTTACGATGGGAACGACCCCCAAGCGAGGATCACTCCTACCAACGTGTCTCTCTAGAGGTATTTTACCCCTAGCTTGCATGATAGAAGCTAGTGGATTTTCTCTAGCATGATATCCAGAGGCTGGATACCTGCCCCTCAAGCGTCGGTTCCTTTGGTGACCCTTCTTCTTTCCTCGTTTAGGCATCTGGTTACTAATAGGAACATTTTCGCTAGGTAGAGGAAAAGAAGGTTCAAGTATTCGATCTAGAGTGAGACTCGATTCAGAGGGAGGGGGGTCTATTTCATTTTTTAACGAGCTTGACAAAGACAATGAACTATGATCATAAGCACATGTTTCATTTTTTAACAAGCTTTACACAGGAAAATAATTATGCTCGTCGAGACCATGTACTACCAACATATCATATAATTATAAGGATTGTCACACCTGAGTCGAAATCATATTTAACGTGGCAACCTGCGAGGTGGGAGGAGCACGCAAAGGAAAAACCCCCATGAGCGAGGAATCCTTAAGAAGACCTACTCCTACACTCTCAAAACTATTATGTCCTAGAAAAGGGAAATTATTCGATGCAACATTATGGAGACTTGGAGTTGTATAGTCAAGTTGGTCAACGATGATAATTTTTCCTTGATGGGGAAATCATAAGATAGGAAACACTGAAGATGTGACTGCAGTTATCGCATAGAACCAACTACGACCAAGTAACAAATTGTAATCCAGGGGCGCATCAACCACTTCGATATCAACTGAAACAATCTTACCCTTCAATGTCACAATGACAGATTGCAAGAGTCTGTGAGGTTGGAAACCACATCCATCAAACACTTTCAAGGTGGTAGAAGACTAGCTAAGTTTAGGAGAACCAAGGGCTCTCCAACAAGACAAAGACATGACACAAGTGGAGGTTCCCTCATCCAAAACAATGTGATGGATGTTCTTTCCACCAACAAAAATCTGAATTTGGAATGCTAAGTGGTGGGAGAGTCTCTCCATAGAGTAATCCAGATTAAACGTAATTGGATTTGATTCCTCTAGATCCATAGCTCCAATGGTTGACAACAGGGTTCTACGTTGACTTGGAAAATGTTGTAAAACTTTGAGGGCTGACATAGAAAATGGAGCTTGTGCCAAATCTTCAATTATGTTGTAGTTTTGGGCAGCACATGCATTTGGATTAAATGTCGCTTTTCGAATTGCGCTCTTGGGAGGGCGCAACACCGGGTCAGAGATTGGATTCTCAATATTAAGAGGATTGGAATATGGAGGAGGAGTGGATGTGGAGGGATGATCGATAGTCTTTCCATTAGCATGATCACCTAGAGGAGTGTCATAATTATTTTTCAAGTAATTACATTAATTGTCTTAAACATGTACACCTTAGAGGCACTCGTGGAAGCATGCTCATGGTAGGAATGACCTGCGTTGCCTCCTTGTGGAGGGACATTATTTTTTGCAACTAGATGTTGTTGCTGAACCATTTGGGAGGTATCCTTCAAAAATTTAGTGACAAACTCACAATGAGAGCAATCTTTCATGTAGAGGTCTTCCTCACAAATCATGCAAGGAAACTTAGCCTTCATATTCAGTTGAGTATCAATAGTCTCTGTAGTATCCTGTTGGTTAGAAGATTTCTTGCATTTACCCTTGTTTTTCTTCTTACCTTCTGGTTACTGAGATGAAGTGGATTGGACTGCATTCACCTTGGAGATTTGAGCAGGAGCGGAAGTAGTTTTGGTGTCTGAAACATAAAGTGGTTTTGGAGCAAGTCTTGTTGGATCGTTCGATAAACAAGGAGCATGAGGGATTAGATCATAAAGTGTGTCGGACTGGGAATATACCAAGTCCAAATACTGTGCATGGATGATAGCCTATTCCTTATTAACAACATTTCCCATAGCAACATCACGAGCAATGGGAGGAAAGATTGGCTTTGTAAATCAATCTGCAAGGAGTTGGTTCGAAATTGGAGCTTTAATCAACCGTCTCCGCTGTCTTCCCTCATGAATATGATCATACATGTGGGTGGAAGAGGATTGCCAGAGTGAGGTAAAAATCTATGTACCAGTCTCATACCGTATAGGAAACCAAAAAAATGCATCAGGAAATCCATAGCAAGAGAATTAAAGTCGATAAAGGAGTTACGCAACAACTGAATATGCCATTTCGCTGCGACACCTAAAAGTGTTCTCTGAAAAAGTCTCAGACAAATGGCATCGTCCATCAAAGAGTTGGAAGAACACCATAAATGGAAAGTAATAACATGATTGTTAGGATCTTCCCCAGGTTTTCCGTCGAATTTTGGGATGTCGAACGATAATTTGGCAGGGATGGTGGGCCAAAACGACCCATGCTGAATGAGATCATTTGTCAAAAGCAACAGATCTGGCAGATCTAATGTAGCTAAGAATGGAAGTTTGTGGTTGGCGTATGTATACTGGTGATAATAATATGGCATGGAAACATAAGTAGGACCAAATCCAGGTCGCAACGAGACGATAAAAATAGATGGTCCTCTCATAAATGGTGGCTACCCGGGTTGTCCACCTATGTAAGGTGGCTATCCTAGTTGTCCTCCTATGTATTGTGATTGAACAGATGGACCTCATACATACTGATATTGACTTGATTCCCCCCCCATGTATGTCAGTTGAAGGGACTATTGTGTTGGATTCTTGGGGTTTACAGATTGATAGGGAAAAGTTCCTTTCTGAGGAATGCCCCCTGGATTGGGTTGACCCCACAAAGGGTTAGAAACTCCTGGAAATGACTGTCCAGGATACATGCTAGTGGTAGTAGGGATAGAAGGACTTGTAAGAGTGGATTTCCCCTAGGCTTGTTGATGTTTCAACCACGTAGGTTACCCCCCAGTAAAAATTTGCCCTGCAACTGAAGGTTCCCCCCTAGTTGAAGGTTGGCCTCCATTGAAGATTGTCCTATAATGTAGGGTGTACTAATATGTGATGTATGAGATGGAGACTGAGTAATTTATGTAACCACGGTTTTATGAATGACTTGACTGTCGACCATCTGACTAATGGGATGGCCAAGTAAAACACTTGGTGTGTGCATGTGTGGAAAGTGTGAAGAAATAATATTACTTGACCCATGTGCGAAAGGAGATGTATGCGCAAGTGGTTGAGTTGGGGTTCCCTGGGTCACTGATGTTTCCGGTAAAGATGAAGCACCAACAATATCAACTACAAGAGTTCTGGAAAAATATAAGTTCCCAATTCCTTTAGGAAAACCAATAGATTATGGGTTCATGCCAAAAGATTGTGTAGTGGTGGAACTAGGTAGTAATCTATAAGAAGAATAAGCATCAACATATCTCATGGATGGTGGATCAATGAGTGTAAGGTGAAGTGGATTGGTAAAAAGAGGATTCACATGAGATGTAAGGCTTTCTACAAAGGCTGTGACCGGTTCTTCAATGTGTTGGCAACTTCTAGGAGCGATGCTTTGAGTTTCAGAAGTGTGATCTATGATGATTCCCTCATAAGAAACATTGTGTTGAGGTTCTTGAACATGAGGTTCCATACCTTGTATATTGTGAAATCTCTGATCCTAAGGCCAACTACGAAAGTCAAAGAAACACACCCCTAAGAAAAATAAAAGAAATCAACCAAGAAACAATATATTTAAGGATCTTCTGAAGATGAGATATCAAGCCACCAACGAAGAAGTAAGAAGCAATTACCCTGGCCTCCACGTAACAGCCCTTCTCGATGCAAGAAACCCTCTCTTTCATGGGATCACCCTCCAAGGGTACCGAGAGTGTGATACAATGTCTACCCTAGGTACCATGGGAATCCCCCCATAGTCACCTCTGTAGATACCTAGGAAAGGCCACTAAGGTTACCAACTCGCAGTCAGCTTCCAGGTGGGTACAGTCGACAATCAGGACCGAATGTATGGGTAGGATATCAAAGTACAAAATTCTTCTAGAGGAATGAGGACAAGTGGTCCAGTAAAGTCCAGAGGACCCTGAATGGATTCATAGTTCACAAAGTACCGAGACCAAATGCGTCAGTGACACTTCATGAAGGACCCTCAATATAGGATCTTTCCAGTACGATTGGTCAAGCTTTGGAGGGGTAATCTTCGTTTCTCTTTCGCACGTGAACTCATGTTTATCCCTTGTGTGAGAGGGTGTTTCAAACTATGCTTATACAGAAGTTGGATTTGTACACTCTTTAGTGTTCTATAGTCTGTTTAGTAGTTTTGGACAATTTACTCACTTTTCCTAGTCCAAAGACCCTAATCCTATGCTACTGTTAGTGTTATACAACCAAAAAATGTTCTATTTAATTTTATTAGCGCGTGGTTGATTTTAATGGATTTTACTCAATAGGTTCATAGAGATGAAACTGATGATGTGAAAGATACTTGACTCCAATAGAATACAAAATAATGAGATGCAATTCGTTGTTTTTGATGGATTCTATGTATGGGAAGGAGAAGAGTTCTATTCTTCTTAACACAAGCAATAAATCAAAACTATGCAACTTTCAATTTATGGGATCAAGATGATTCCAAACTACCAAGCAATATTTCCGAAAACCGAAATGCACATGCAAAACTAACTCTTTTTTCAAACATAAACCAATTTTTTTTTCCTAAATAATGCAAAAATTTTCTTCATTTGATTATGTACACAAGGAGATATGCAAAATTTTTCGCTTCTTAACTTTCAAATGGAGTGAAAGAGATCTATGTTCGACACAAAGAAATATGAGGCATAAAAGGAATCAAACAAAGTACACTCAAAATGATGAGAACTAAACGAAACAAAGTCTGAGATAACTTGTTTAATCAAGGACTCAAAGATGCAAAGGAGAAGGAAGACAAGTACTCATGAAAATCCTCAAACAATGAGAAACAAGAAACAACATTCAAGATGGGGTTGTGGCAAATAAGAGAGTCCCAATCATCCAGAAAAATGAGTTGTTTCAATGAAGACAAAAAGAGCTCAATACCAAACAACCTTTGCAAACCCTAGATGATGAACAATCCTAAACAATCAAACAATCCGAAAGCTTTGTGAGACGAAGATCAGATAACTCAAAGGCAAGATGAATCAAGGGATCATGTTAATCCAAGGGTATCACAACTAGGAGAAAATTGCAAACTCAAAGAAGAAAAAGAAATGAGTGATAAATGCCAAATTATCAATCAAACAAAGTCAAAGACAAATCATGAGTCACTGGGCTAAATGCCTCTCAAAAGAAGACTGAGAAAAGCAGGGTAGAAAGAGGAAAAACTACCAAAAAATAAAGATTGGTGCCCCTATCTCAAAGGAATAGAGCGCCATGGCACCCTCTAGTAGGCCTAGGGGAGCGCCAATCAGCTAAGTGGCTCCATGATATACATTGCAGGGGAATGCCAATTTCTGGAAAAGTCCAAAAATGGCTTCCACAAGCTCAGACTCAGTAGAGACTCAGTCAATGGCTCTGTAAACTCTTCAATGAGGAAGAGGGAAGGGGAAATAGATCATAAACAAGCATCAAATAAGCAATATCTAATCACAAGCAAGGATTCAAGATGAAAAAGAGGAAAAACTAGTCAAAGTGATCCCCAGTGGAGTCGTCATTTTTATGTTGTGAGAAATCTTATCTTGCGGACAAGCTAAGCTCCCCTTTGAACCAAGACCCATATATTTGGTCCAAAGACAGAAGTAAACAAATGATTTCTAACATCCCTATATATCTAACTCAATCAATCAAGCAAGAGAGAAGAAGAATGTGGCATACCTTGTTGCAATGTTCGTCCTCTCTGCTCCAATCCTTAAGCTTGATCTCCAAGCTCCTCAACGTAATTGAAGTCCTGCAAAGACCAATAAAGGAATTATTCCTCCTAGTCTATATGATTAAACAAAGAAGATCTATTTATGAATACTGAAACAATAATAGACAAGCAAATGTAGAATACATGAACTTGAAGGGAATAGGCCAAGTTATCATTAATTGGAAAGCCAAAGAAGGCACTTACAATGAATGCTTCACAACACACCAATATTCTCCAAGCTCTCCTTTTCCAACCCTTGCATGAATCTTGACATTAAAATGCTTATGCTTCATCCAGAATCAAAGGTTTGATACATGAATTGTTCCCCCCTTCACCTTGGAAATACCTTCAATATATAGGCTTGAGAGGCACAACCACCATGAGCAAATGAAGGATATGGTTGAAGATATGGCTCCTTAAGTTGGGATTAGATCCTAGGATAGATCCCATAGTTTAGGGTTCGACCACAAAAACCTCATTCATGTCGGAGTTGGACCTTAGGAAAGGTGGAGGATCCCTAATTTCTCTCTAGCAAGATTGGTGCTCCCCCAGAGTTAAACACAAGGTGCCATTCTATAAAGTGGTGCTCCTCTAAAATGGCAAGGGGGCACCATTCCATGAAGTGGCACCCCCCCAACATGTCCAAGGAGAACCATTCCATGAAGTGGCACTCCCCCAACATGGAAAAGGGGTGCAACCCTTCATAAATGCCCCCAAAAAGGTCAATTTTCCAAGAAAAGGTGTGTTTTTGGCCTTGAAATGATGGGTTTCTTCCTCCAATATGACTTAGCGATTGTGAATTTTTTTTTATGGTGTCTAGGGGTTATGACACTTATCAAAATGAATGTGACACTTGATAAGGTGCATACGAAACTTGCGACAGTGCATGTGACACTTAATAAGGTGCATATGTAACTTTGCAACGCATGCGACACTAAGTGTGTGAAACTCAAGTGTGACATTTTGGTGTGTACCAAGGTCTTCCAAATATTGTTGCAAGATATCCCACCCACCATTCCTAGCCTTTAGGAAATATTTGGCTTCATCACCTTTAAAATTCATCGTTTGCTCTAGTAGCCTGAGCATTTTCTTGAAAGTTGAAGGTGATAGAGAAATTGGGGATTCTCCTTGTAGTTGAATAATCCTCTGGTTTTGGTCGAATTTATCTATACACCACATAACTAGCTCTTTATCGTCTAAAACCTCTGGAACTTATCCAAAAAGGATCTAGAGAAGGCTAAGAATAACTCAAAACTCACAGAGGCAATTCAGAACGCTCAGAATGGCTCCAACAGATAGAGAAAGGGAAAAAGTTCAAAGTTCCAAAAACTCAGTGAAAATGGCATGATTGTGAAGAGCGCATCACAAGCTTTCTAACGGTGCAAACGACTCATCAAACAAAGTTACAGTTTGAAAGATATTCACGGTCAAAGTTGCGGTCAAATAGGGCCAGTCAGCAGGGGGCCACATCATCATCCGTACTGTTGACGTCAGCAGCTGACATGGAAGGGTGATGTCATCATACAGGCTGTTGATGTTAGCATTCCACATGGCATCACCAGAGGCTACCAGGTGTCACCCGCCAATGGGATTTTTCATGGGTCCATGTGGAGCAGTAGAAAAGTGCCACGTGGCACCACCTAGGAAGCACCACATGTCAGTACGGAGTGACAGGGCAGAAATGTCAGCATACAGATGTACCTATCGGTGGGTGGCACAGGGCCCAATCATCGAGCGACACGTGGCATCCCAGAAATGTCCAATGTTGACCTGTGAACAAATTTTTGTTTTAAAAATATAGCGGGTCCGCCAAATATGGCGGACCATGCCAACGTTAGCAGTCAATGGAAGTATCAATAACGGATCTGCTAAAATTAGCGGGCAACAGATATATTGCAACACACACACACATAAACCAACGTTTAAAATTGGAGACCAGTGGGAGTCGTCCCTAGAACCTTCGCAATACCCAACGCCTTTACAATTCCACCCATAATCAATGCGCCACGTGTGTTACTTGGTATATCTGCCCACATTCATTATTTAAAAAGTACAATCTGCCCAGAGCCGAGGAGAGAGGCGCAGACCGTACGAACTTGCAGGCATGGATTTTGAGACAGGACTGTCATAATTGTAGGTTGCAGAGGGCACAAAAACTGAGACAAAATTCTTCTTGGGCTTGGGAGTGCCAGAGTCGGATCGGAGCATGGTGACAGTCATTTTTGGGTAATTCGATGCCACGAATCCAATGGTGATGTCTGTTATTTCTAGAGCTTGATTTCAGAATGAGGTGTATTCATGCATTTGCCAAATTCTTTTGCTGAGTTAATGAAAGAGCCTACCCATTTGAGAGAAGGACCTAGAGACGTAGTTCACTAGGGACAAATTCCATTATCAAGTTTTTGTGTTCATATCTGATGCTTATGTCTCTTCATTTTTAAGTTTTCCCTTCTTTAATGGTGCACTTTAATTTATGCTCATTTAATGCAATTCTTTATAAGTCATGATGAAAATATCCTGGATCATGTTGGTATTAGAGTAGTTGTCTTTGACTTGAATTGTTGAGTGTGAATGCTTACTAGGGCCAAGCATAAGCAGGGTGAAGGAACTCTTAAGGCTTTCAATCCTGAAGTTGTTCGTGTATCCAGAAGGAAGAAAATGGCAGAAGAGGACAAGCATGATGAACAGAAGAAAAACTTTCACATGGTCTTTTATCGCATCTCAGAAATGGTCGAGCGAATGTATGGATATTACGAGAAGAGGATGAAGAAGAAAGGGAAGAAAAAGGAAGAACATGCAGATGATGATGCTTCAGTAGACCAAGGGTCTGGAGGAGATCCTCTTGAGCCTCCGTCTTCACCTTCGAGTTCTAGCTCTTCTTCCTCTGAGCATTCTCATCATTCTAGCCATAAAGCCTCTTTTAGGAAACCATTATTAAAGCTTGATGTAAAATTTTCTTTACCTATGTTTAATGGAGATGCTAATCCTGAGAAGCTAGATAATTGGATTCGACAGGTTGAAGTGTATTGCCATGTCCATAATATTGATGAAGAGGGAGTTAAAGTGCAACTGGCTTCTCTTCGGTTGGAAGGCACCGCTCTCATATGGTGGGAGAGGAAGCTTCAGGACATAAGTAAGTGTGGTAAGGCTCCTTCCTCGTGGTCGAAATTTAAATCAGCGATAAGGAAGCAAGTTTATCCATTAGGATATTTACATAAAACAATGATGGAATGGCAAACTTTAAGGCAAAGTAAAGGACACACTGTACAAAGTTTCACAGAAGAATTTAGGAAGAATGCTCTTGCATTGAACATTCCTTTGGATTCTTATGAGACTTTAATGAAGTATATTGGTTCACTTCAAAGTTATATTCAACATACTTTTCTCTTGTTTAACCTCACTAGTCTTGACGAAGTTTGTGTGCAAGCCACTCACCTTGAGAACAGGGGGAAACTTGTTCCAGAAGATCCCACAAAGAAACCTTCCAATTTCCTAGAGAAGACTTTTAAGAAGTTTAAAAGGAAGGACAAGAAGACCACTACAGTGACTAGAGAAGGAGTAAAACCATCTTGCACTCATTGCAATAAGAACGGTCACGATGAAGAACATTGTTGGAAACTGCATTTGGAAAAGAAACCGAAATAGTTCGGTGGAAAGGGGAAGACAAAGACCGTTGCTATAGTACAACAAGATCTTGGTTCCGATTCAAGAGATGAATGAAAGATCACAATGTTTGGAGTACAAGGTAAAGATTCTCTTCATGCTATTTCTAGTTCCAATGATGAATCTCACGTTGATGAACGAAAGAGGAATGAGTTATTTCACACAAGAGTTGTATCTAAACATACTAAGATAGATACATTATTTGATCTGAGTTCCCAAAGAAACTTAATATCTGAAGCACTTGTCAAGAAAATGGGTCTTGAAATGAAACCACATCCGAAACCTTATCCTCTTGGTTGGGTATGTGACAAAGCAAAACTTAATGTCACCAAACAATGTAGGATCATATTTTCTATTGCTTCAAATTTGATTGATGAAGTGGATTTGGATGTTGTACCACTTGATATATGTGGCATAGTGTTGGGAAGTCCTTATATTTATGATAGAAAATAATTCTTCTTTCGTCATGAGAACAAATACCACCTTACTAAGGGGGGGCTGGAATATATTGTTAGAGCTCACAACATGAGGGTAAATACAACTCTTATTAGTGTAGGTCAAATGAAAAGACTTATAAACACTAATAAGAGATATGTACTCATCGTTATCCGAGAGAAAGATATCGGGACATCCGACACTTTCCAAGGGTGTGATCCATCTCATAAAAAGGAATTAATTGATATTGTTTCTAAGTATGATGATATTTTTTAGGAGCCAGATGGATTATCTCCTAAGAGGGAAATCCAACATGAGATACATGTTCAGCAGGGTTCTCCTCTTCCTAATGTGGGCATGTACAGGATGTTAGTTGTGGAGATGACATAGATTAAGAAGCATGTACATGGCTTATTGGATCAAGGGGAATCATGCCCAGTTCATCTCCTTGTGGTTCTCTGGTCATGATGGTGCCAAAGAAAGATGGCACATGGCAAGTGTGTGTCGATTAGCGGGCCTTAAATACAATCAAGGTGAAATATTGATAACCTCTTCCTCGCATAGATGATTTAATTGATAAATTGAAGAATGTTGTGTATTTCACTAAGTTAGATTTGCGCAGTGGATATCATGAAATAAGAGTCACAAAACGGGATGCATGGAAAACTGCCTTTAAAACCAAACATGGATTGTTTGAGTGGTTGGTTATGTCATTTTGGATTTGTAATGCTCCGACAACTTTCATGCGTGTGATGAATGATGCATTCAGGCCTTTCATAGATGACTTTGTGATTGTATATTTAGACGACATTCTTATTTTTAGTGGGACGTGGGATGAGCATGTGAGGCATGTAAAGCAAGTATTGGATACTTTGCAAAGGGAAAAGTTGTATGTAAAGTTGTCTAAATGTGAATTTGGCAAGACTGCACTTGCATACTTAGGTCATATTGTAGGAGGAGGACAATTGAAAATTGACCCTTCCAAAGTTGATGTAATTGTAAATTGGCCTGAGCCAAAAAGTGTAACCGAAGTTCGAAGCTTCTTAGGTGCAGTCCCGTATTGGAGGAGATTCATTCCCAACTTCTCCTTCATAGTAGCTCCTCTGCATGCCTTAACCAATGTGAAGAACACTTTTCAGTGGGAAGAAAAACAACAAAAATCTTTTGACACTTTGAAGGGGAAGATTAATACCACACCAGTATTAGCATTGCCAAATCTTCAACAACTTTTTGAGATCGAGACAGATGCCAATGGATACGCCATGGGTGCAACACTAATGCAATATCGTAAGCCTATCTGTTGCCACTCTAAAACTTTTAACCAAGCTATTGTTAACTATCCTACATATGATAAAGTGTTGTATGCATTAGTCCAAAGTGTAAAGAAAAGGAAGCACTACTTGTTAGGGATGGAAACAATCATACATACAGATCATGAACCTTTACATTATCTTCAAGCATAGATCAAATTGCAACAATCTTGACACTACAGGTGGATGGGTTTTCTACAATAGTTTCACTTGGCAATCAAGTACAAAAAGGGTACAAGTAACAATGTAGCTGATATGCTTTCTAGACCTCCTATTGCTGCTTCTATTATTTTGAAGAATGCTTCTTTATCTCATGATAGATATATGGAACAATATGCCATCGATGAAGATTTTAAAGAAGTATATACGAAGCTAACCCTTGGTGCATAGGTAGAGAACTATTGTCTACAGGGAAAGTTACTCTACCATCTCGGAAAGCTATGTATTCCTACAAGTGAACAAGTCCATAGAATACGAGAAGCTCATACTTCTCTTGTGTCTGGGCATTTTGGGGTAGGAAAAACTATGGCTTATTTGCAGAGGTTTTTTTACTGGCCTCAAATGAAAGCAATTATAATTAAATATGTAAATGGGTGTGTGATGTGTTCTACTTGTAAGCCCACTAATAGAAAACTAGGGCTATACTCACCACTCCCTGTTCCATCCCATCCATGGGAAAGTATCTCCATGGATTTTGTAGGGGGTTTACTAATGACCAAAGGGGGTCATGATTATTTGTATGTTGTAGTGGATAGGTTCAACAAGATGTGTATCTTGATGCCTTGTAAAAAGTAGGTCACTACTGAGCAAACTGCTAATGTCTTCTTTCAGGATGTTTGGGTTCACTTTGGATTACCCACATCTATCGTCTCGGATCGAGATACTCGATTCCTTGGGGACTTTTGGACTAGCTTGTGGAGAATGATGGACACCAAATTGAAGAGGAGCACTGCTTTCCATCCACAGAACGACGGACAAACATAAGTGGTAAACCGAACAATGGTACTTTTGCTTCGAGACTACTGTAGCAAGCGTCCCAAGGTATGGGATGAACATATACCCTATGTAAAACATGCATACAACCAAGATTTACATTCATCCCCTCAGAGTTCACCTTTTGAGACATGTTTTGGGTACTTGCCAAAGGTTCCTTTGGACTTGATGTATGGGAGAGATGCCGATGTAAATGAAGAATGAACAGAGGAAAGAGCCCGCAAGTTCATCCAGAGGATTCAGTAGATACACCAAGTAGTTAGGGAACAGTTGGAGAAAATTCAAGCACAATATAAAGCTCGGCATGAAAAACACATGGTTGATCATCAGTTCCAGGTTGGAGATTGGGTATGGATTCACATCAACAAGGAGAGATTGAAGGGTGAAGGCAAGAAACTCAAGCCCATTCGTTATGGACCCTTCTCTATCTTGGAGAAAAGTGGTACCAATGATTTTCGTCTGGATCTTCCACCTTATATGAAGATTTACTCAGTTGTGAACGTTGAGAACTTGAAAATTTTTGAGCCTCCCATGATCATGGATCAAGATGAGGAAGTTTCAATACCATCTGTTGATGAGTTTTCACCCGAGTACTTGGATGAGATACAAGAAGATATCATCCTGGACAAGAGGATGAGGACTTCACGCATGGTTGATGTGGATTATCTTTGAGTAGGCTTAAAAGGAACACATCCAAGCAAGGCAAAGTGGATCGAGAAGGATAGAGTGAGGGGACTTTTCCCTCACTTACCAGTTGATTGATGAAAGATTTTGGTGGTCCAAAAAGTTCTCAGTGGGAAGGCGTGATCCGAAAAGGATCCAGAGAAGGCTAAGAATAACTCAGAACTCATAGAGGCAACTCATAACACTCAAAATGGCTCCAGCAGATAGAGAAAGGGAAAAAATTCAAAGTTCCCAAAACTCAGTGAACATGGCATGATCGCGAAGAGCTTGTCACAAGCTTTCTAACGACGCAAATGACTCGTCAAACATAGTTACGGTTTAAAGATATTCACGGTCAAATAGGGCCAGTCAGTAGGGGGCCACATCATCATTTGTACTGCTGATGTCAGCAGCTGACATGGCAAGGTGACGTCATCATATGGGCTACTGACGTCAACATGCTACGTGGCATCACCAGATGCTGCCACATGTCACATGCCAATGGGATTTTTAGGGGTCCATGTGGACCAGTAGAAAAGTGCCACGTGGCACCCCTAGGCGACGCCACCTGGCACCACCCCAGTAAGCGCCATGTGTCAGTATAGAGTGAGAGGGAAGCAACGTCAGCATATAGGTGTACCTATCGGTGGGTTCCACATGGCCCAATCATCGAGTGCCATGTGGCATCCCAGAAATGTCCAATGTTGACCCGTGAACGAATTTTTGTTTTAAAAATATGACGGGCTTGCCAAATTTGGCAGACCATGACAATGTTAGCAGTCAGTGGAAGTATCAATAGTGGATTCGCTAAACTTAGTGAGAAACAAATATATTGCAACATGTATATATATATATATATATATATAAACCAACGTTTAAAATTGGAGACCGGTGGGATTTGACCCCAGAACCTCCGTAATACCCAACGCCTTTACAACTCCGTCGATAACCAATGCGCCACATGTGTTACTTGGTATATCCACCCACATTCATTATTTAAAATGTACAATCTGCCCAGAGCCGGGGAGAGAGGCGCAGACCGTACAGACTTGCGAGCATGGATTTTGAGACATGACTGTCATAATTATAGGTTGCAGAGGGCATGGAAACCGAGACAAAATTCTTCTTGGGCTTGGGAGTGCCAGAGTCGGATCAGAGCATGGAGACAATCATTTTTGGGTAATTCGATGCCACAAATCCAATGGTGATGTTTGTTTTTTGATTTGACCATTATTTCTACAGCGTGATTTCAGAATGAGGTATATTCATGTATTTTCCAAATTCTTTTGTTGAGTTAATGAAAGAGCCTACCCATTTGGGAGCAGGACCCGAAGACGTAGTCCACCAGGGATGAACTCCGTTATCAATTTTTTGTGTTCAGATCTGATGCTTATGTCTCTTCATTTTTAAGTTTTCCCTTATTTAATGGTGCACTTTAATTTATGCTCATTTAATGCAATCCTTTATAAGTCATGATGAAAAGATCTTGGATCAAGAACACAACCTGCTTTGGTTATTTATGATGTCCAAATATCATTGGAACTTCTCTCTGCTGGCGACAATGTACAATAATATTTGTACGCTTTGGACGAATGAATTTTTTTATCCTTTCTTCTGGCCATCGTGCTTAATGGAGTTGGTAGATTATGTATAGTCTTTTGGAACATTAATATCAAAGCAAAACCCCTTTACCATAATAAACCTCAATACTCTTCTTTTAAAGAAATATTAATATGAATTAGATTTGAATTAATGGCAGATTGTCTCGAGCAAGTCTCCATTAATAATGGCCTTTTAAGATTTTAACTATTTGTTATTTTTTGTAAGATTTACATTTAATATACGTTGGGAAGAGTGACAAGAAATACAAGTATTACCATGGGCGGTGAAGGATCGAATGTAAGTAGGATTTGAGCACAAACCTGCAGACCTGTAGTGTAAAGCTTAAAGAAATGACTAAGTACGAGACTTGGATTAGATGGAAAAACAAGTAAAAAATATTTGAAGAATTATGATATCATGATGAACTTGCGATGAAGTGTTTAAAAATCAGCTAAGTATCAAGAAGTGGACAAATAGATGCACAATTTGTGGTGAGAATCAAATAAGTCAAATGAGTGAGTTGAACCCACGGTGAAAGATTAGAAAAACTTATGTGGTACAAAATGAGGATCATGGAACATGGTGGTGCATTTTGGTAACGAAAGAACATTAGACACGAAAGAGAGTTTGTGATGAACCCACGAGAGACTCAAAATAATCTAAGTGTTGGTGCAAAGTGGATATGGTAGAATGGGATGGGTGCATTTTGGAGGAAGTTGAACTTTGTACAATGACTCGTGAACCCGCGACAAAATGAAAAAAAATTCAGAGTGAAGGAAAATACAATGACAGACTTAGGACACATTTGGGTCAATAGTTCTCCACGGTCAATCACAGCTTTCATTGATATTTCGTTCACTACTATCATAACATAGAAAATCCTTGTAGAGTCTTGCTCCTAGCATACTGTACATTTCTCTTCTAACACAACACCAAAGACTTGCAAAACACCAATGTTGACTCATACTTCATCCACCTATTTCAGGAGTTCGCAAAGAGTTGCACAAATTATGATTTATTAATTTTTTTTTATAAAAGTAACTATAGTAGGTGGGGTCCCCTAGGAAAGAATATTGAAATTATACGGTTTTATATGTGATCCAGGAGGATCTCGAAATGCTAAAAAATCAAAGTTCTCCAATTCTCAAGAAAACTACACCATCGCGTAATGCTTGTTGCAAGATTTCTGTACGTGAAAGTTATTGTAGTCTGAAGTTTTTCTCAAATAGGTAAAAAGTCAACATTGAAAGGACATGGTGACATGGCATCTCTTGAAGATGACTCATGGCAGTGGCAAAGGAAGACATGTGGCAATGTTGACTGGACTGATGAGTTGGCAGGGTTGTTGACTGTTCATATGTGTTAGATGGTGACTGGATAGTTTGGGGCCAATCCAATGGTGCCATGTGGCACCCTGGATTAGGCCAAATAGGTCTCAGGTTCAGAAGTTGGTTTATCAGTTTGCCATAGGATTCGAACTCGGGACCTCTTGGCACAACGACTTCAACAAATGGTGCCAACCATCTAGACTTCATTATTCCTTGTTAAAGTTGTTGCAATTTTTTTTATTTAACTTGGAAAGTGGTGTATGTAGCATAGAATGCGCTGACCGATGGGGTTGAACCCATGACCTCCACTGGGTCTAACATATTAACAAACAACTATTTTCCAACATGCCATGCTATATCGCTTTCTTTCAGGGTGAGACTCTCGGGTTTTGTTCATAAAAATCTGACTCAACCGAAGTTTATTCACTCCTTGGCATGGACCTCCACTCATTTATTACCCCAAGATTTCATAAAATATGGTGGCATGTAAAAAGGGGTTTGAAATATCCATGGGATTGGATGATATCTTATCGCGCCCCTCGATGAGGAATGATGCTTGATTTTTTCTTTTCACCTTCTTCTAACGTTATGAACTTCTACATGAACCCCTACACGATCCTTTAAGTAGATTCAACACCTTTCCTTCAACAAAATACCTGAGTGACTTCCTTGTCTTAGCAGCAAAAAAATAAGGACAATAGTGCTCTAGAATCCTTAGTGAACCTCGAATGAATTTTTACTCAGAAGGAATGATATAAAAACACGCATTGCGGAAATATTTCTATTTATTTCAGAAAAATATTTACAGAGCTTTTCACACTTACAAACTCAAATTCACAGCTTTCGACCATAGCACATTTCAGGACACTTCAGACCTAAGTAGAATATAGCTTGACCTAAGGAATTATCTGGAAACCCTTCAACTTATGGTGCTATTGGAAAACTCTTCAAATAGACTTGTGAGTTTTGCCACTTTAGTTCATAGGCTCCCAATGTAGTAGTTTCTGCGTAGACTATCAAACTCATGACATAAAAACTCATAGGTGAGACAGGAGGGAGCTCAGAAGACAAATAATAACCAAGACTCTAAGACTCGATGCCTCAAATGAGTGCCCCCGATCTTTATTTATAAACTTTCTCTAGACTTCAAACCGATGAAACGTGCAAGAATCGTCCTAAATGGTCGACAAACTCTTTTAGTACAGACTGGAATCTTTTCTGTAAATGATTTACTTTCCAATAGATTCCTTAGAATGTGGGTCAAACCGCAGCAAACGTCGGAGAAGTGCTTCGAGTTCTAAGGATTTGCATGAAAATAAAATCATACAGAGAAGATATTAGTCATGATCACAAAACATCCCCATATTATATTGTTGGGAATAACCTCCACCAATTTCCCAAGATTTTAAATAAACCTTACATGCTATGATGGTTCGTCCTTGGAATGATTGTGTAGAGATTCTCATTTTTACAAGCCATTGGAGATGATGAGTTGCATACGTTGACAAGATCATGTCATCAATAATTCTGTTAGATTCAAAGAGATCACAGATTTCTCTAAGTGGAATATCTTTGGCTGTGCATTTTATCTTTAAGAATGCTGGGTCCATTGCCCTTTTGTTGATGCCGAAGTCTCTCCACCAATCTGATAGCCAAACACGATATAATCCCCTCATACTAGTATATACACTTATGAATTTCAATAATGTGAAATATGTCTTATTCCTATTCTCTTTCCTGAGAAAATTCTACCATGCCTTTTTGTATTCACTGTAATTCATGTATGTTCCGAAGAACTTCTATGTGGGATATTGATCTAGCCAAAGATCATAAAGCGGGGTCTGTCAAGTGAAAAATATTGATGAAATAATCATGTATTATTATTAAACTTTTTCCAAATCAAGTTTATATCTCTGAAGGTGTAGCATAAAGATGAAGTAGCATCAGCTACAACTCTGGTCAATCTGTCATAAAGCATGTATGGAATGTTTCCAATATAAAATGGGATTCTTCTGAGTTCTGGAACATAATTTGGTAGGAGATGAATTGGTTGCAAATTCATATTGAGAACTTCAGTTCTTTTGAGTTTCCATGTAGGTTTCCATAATTGGGCATATACTTCCCAATATTCATTGTCTCATATATTCCTTATTTGTTCACCTCCATTTTTCCATTCAGTAACAATGACCAGACAATGGCTTTCTGTATTTGATTTTTCTTGTTTTGTAACCACATTCGCTTGTCCTCGCTCGCTTGTTCCCTTGCTCGCTTGAAGGTTTTCTCTATTGAGAAAATCAGGGATAGAATATTCAGAGCCTTTGATATGTTCAATATCAAAATCAAAATTTGCAAATAGAGCTTGCCATCTTGCAAATTTTGCTTCACTTGCTTTAGTGATTTTCTTATGTAACACCTTGTTCATTGCAACAACATCAGTTCTGAGCAAATTTTTTTTATTGATGAGATAGATCTCAAATTATTGATTGCATTGAGGGCTACCTTTATTTCTTTGTCAATTGTTGCATAGTTCTTTTCGTTTTCAAGCCAGGTCCTTGAAGCAAACTGTATGATTTCTTCATGTGGCTTTGATCTCCCTGCCTTAACTTGTTTAAGAGCTGCTCCCCATCCTTGGTCACTGGTATTAGACTCAACAATTTTAAAGAGTTCATCACTTGCAACATGTAGTATTGGCAAGTGCCTGACTTTAGATTTTATCTTTCTCATAACCTTAGTGTGTGCTTTAGTCCAAGGCATAGGATCCTTTTTGAGCCTGTCATTCAAAAATTTTCTATCTTTAGAACAATCTTTATAAAAATGACTGACATAGTTCAAGCTTCCTAGAAAGCGCTGGAGTTGGGTCTTATCAGTTATTTTGTCTGAAAATATTTCTGCAAATTCCATTGTGTGAGTTTGAAGAGCAATTTGGCCATTTGAAATTGTGTGACCCAGAAATTTGACAAAGGTTTTAAAGAGCTCCATTTTCTTTTTAGAAAGAACTAGACCAGACTGTTTGATGACCTTTAAAAACATCTCCCAATGCTTGAAATTCTGGTCTACAGAATCTGAGAAGACTAATATATCATCTATGTAGACAATTAGCAAATCAAAATATGCCTTTAAAGTATCATCCATAACCCTTTGAAATTTTGCCGGAGCATTCTTAAGGCCGAAGGGCATAACATTCCATTCATAGTGACTTGCAGGAACACTAAATGCAGTTTTTAATTTGTCTTCCTCCTTTATAGCCACTTTCCAAAATCCATATTTTAAATCAAACTTTGAGAATATATTTGCATTTGCTATTCTATTGACTAGACTGGATTTGTGGGGTATAGGATAAGTATCATCAACTAGGACTGAATATAAAGGAGTATAGTTTACTACCAATCTTGGGACTCCTTGAATCTGCTCAGAATGTTTATTAACATAGAATCCATAACAATTCCATGGGCTAATGGATTATCTGATCAATCCTTTTTTCAATAATCCTTGGATTTCTTCAGAACACAATTTCTGATATTTAGCATTCATAGGTATTGTTATGCTTCTACAAGGTTTTCCCTCATAGCTATCTTTGGATGCAAATTCAACAAAATGTGTTTTTCTTTCCCAAAATGTAGTTGGGAGTTCTGAGCATATCCGATCTTCAAATATTTTTTGCAGTTGACTAATCCTGTCTTGAATCTTTAGTTCCTTGATTTGTTGATCAATACTCTGGTTGCTCTTCATTTGTTGGAGTTCTTGAATCTTTTTCTCTTTCTCTATAAGAGTCTAAGATCTTTGAACCATTGTGGACAACTTAGGGACTGATACAAATGGGAGTACAATTTTTTTTCTTGCTATTGTAATAAAATATCCAGATTTTCCATTTGGTAATTTGTCAGAACCATGTGGTTCAACGACAACAAAAAATGGAGTACCTAAAAGACAAGGTACCGGAATTTCTGCAAGTGAAAACTTCAAATTCAAGCAGTAAGGTCCAAAACATAACTTGACCCTTTCAACTTCATATCCCATCTTTAGGGTTTGATTACCTAGCCCAATGGCTGCATTGTTATTTTTTAACCAATAACAAGACGCAATATAATCTTTATTTAGGATGTTAAAATATGATCCTGAATCGATCAATGCCTTCAACTTAAAGATTTGACCTTGAATATTCAGCTTAATCATCACATGATATTGCTGATGCTAGATGTCCATTATTCTCATAGAATTCAAACCTTCTATAGAATTTGTTTCAAATGTACTAATGTTGGCATTTGCATTTTGAGGTATTTCTTCTAGGGAAGGCATGAATTGCAGGGCCTATATTTGTTGCTGTAACCCTCTTATTTCTTGTCTAGCCCATGAATCAACTTTGTATCCACCCTCAATTTCTGATTCTTTTTCAATCTTTTCTAGTCTTTGTTTTATTTCAGCAACTTCCTTCTTAAGAATATTTATTTCTTTTCCCAAATCATTTATAGTCAAAGGTCTCATCTTATCATTCTAGTTTTGTCTAATAAATGACTTGGTATTCCTTTCAAAAGAAGCATCTATGAATAATGGCTTCTTACCCAAGTTTGTAGTTGTTGTTGGCCATTGAGATTTTACCATTGTTTTTAAAAATGAATCTAAAAGTGCAACCTTCATTTCTCCTTCTGGAAATGCCGTGATTTGTGCCAACATCTGAGCATCTCCATCAGACTGGTTTTGGGCCATACATATTTTAGGTTCTGGTTCATCTTCATCTTGTTGTTCTTCTTAATCTTTTGTTTCTTCATAACTTGAAGACTCTGTCCAAAAAATACAAAACTTTGGATCTTTACAACTGCAATCATTTGCTATAGGTAACATTTATTCATCAGAGGATTCACTAGAGAAATATTCAAATTCAGAAGTGTCAATAGACTGAAAACATCCTTCTTGAAGCATATGAACTTCTTCCCTCTTAGGAAAAGGATGATGTGGACATTGATTCGTATCATGGTGACTTGAACCACATATGTTGCAACGAATTGACATTATTTGCCTAGAAGACTCAACCTTTTGTCTTGCCTTTTGTTGTGAGATCTTACCTTTATTTTTCTTGGATTGTTCTCCTTGTGGACATCTATTAGCCAAGTGTCCTGGTTTTCCACATAACCAGCATGTTAGGTTGGCATTACTTTGTTGTTTGGAAGATTGGAATTTGATGTCTTCTGGGGAGTAATAATGAGACTTTGTGTATTTCCTATAATGACTTATTTTCCTCTTATCTTTTTGGTAAGGCCCGGGTTTTCCCTTTTCATATTTTTGGAATCTTTGTCTCATGGATTTTTATGCCAATTTCTTTCTTCTAATTGGGTCATCTAGGGCTATACCATATTTTTCACAGATAGACCTACTACCTGGTAATTTTGATAGCTTTTCTATTGACTTTGTAACCTTCATGTTAGCACACAATCCTACTAGGGTAGAGGTAATGATTGTGTAAATTTCTCCCCAAGTATAAAGCTCATAAGTTTGAACAAAAGATTTTTGTACTTTTAAATATTCAACAAATTTGTTGGGGAGAGCAACAAGATATACTTGCTTCCAGAGAAGGTTTTTGCTATCTTTTACCTCATATATCCTTTGAGTCCATTCTCTGTGAAAATCATCATAATTGGACATTCTCTTACATTTCATTCCCATTAGAATTATGACATGTTTATTAGAGAGTTCATGTTATGTTCCACACCAATGCTCAAGAATGAATGTAGTCAATGCACCTATCATATTATTTTCTGCTTGGCCATCTTCTTTAAAAACTGTATCCCCATTTTCATCTTTAACTTGTTCCTTTTCCATTTTCTCAACTAGGGCAGGTGAAGACTCTATTTCCCACCATTTAGCCAAAGTTCCTATAAAACATTGTATAATAGACTTACATGCTTCTATTTCACTTTTCCCTTTCATTCACATGACTCTATAGGAAACATACATTCTGTCTATAACTTGATGGATTTGGCCTGTGGTCATACTATATATGTTCCATTCTGGGAAATTTTCATATGTAAATGTTTGCGCCTCTGGTAGCTTTCCTTTTCCATAAAGGTCTGGAGTTGGAACCCTAGTCATGTTCCAAGGAACTAGTTCTTTAACAGGAAGAATATGAGATTGTGTAACCAAAAGATGAGCCGTGAATGATTCTTCTTATTCTGGGGGAAAATGGACTAGAAACTTTTTCTTCAAATTAGTTTCTTCAGGAATGTAGACTGCAGAGATTACCGATGAGACCTTTTATGGAAATAAGTAAGAACTAGGAATTGGTTTGTCAACAAGCTTTCCAGAATTTTATGATACTTTAATGATAGATTCCCCTATGTTCTTAAAAGCTTCACCTATTCCTTCCATTAGTTCTTCATGGTCTCTTTTTGAAGAGTCTTTTTCACTTTCTAAAGTGTTTTTGATTTTAGAGACTTGGGAATTGACATAGTTTATACTTGAAGCAACTTGATTTGCAGAGACTTGAAGTTGATCTATTTGTTGCTTTCTAGCATAGTCATTGGTTACAAATGTATGTGATGCCATCCCTCTTAGAGCGGTATTTGTCCAATTTAACTATTCATACACACTTTGGAGTCTTTTCTCTGAATTTGTTTGTTGAGATTCTTCCTTGTGAATCACGAGGGGAGTAGCCTTAGTTTGTTTTTCCTCTTCTCCTAGAATGATTCCTTTAAAAGGGGGGAAATGTAAATCTTTCTCAGTTGTTTGTCCATTTAAGGATTTCCATTTGTGTTTGGTACTGACACTTTCTTTGGTAGACATCATTTGAATTAATTCCTTATGGGAAAGTCTATACCATTCATAAAATGATATCCACAAATCCTTTATTGTCATATATGTTTTCCATTTCTCAGATAAATATTTCTTTAGTTCTGCAAAAATAGTGGCATTAAATTATTTGTCTTGGGGATGAGTAAACAAATCCCAATTTAACATTCTCTTAATCCAGTCTATGTTTACTCTTCTGAAAATAATTTGTGCATCTCTGGGACTGATGATTTTTGTAGTCCCGTGGGTAATGGATTTTCAAATATGCAGAATGGGATTATTGCATATGTTTGTTCAATATACCCTAATCCATACCTTGGAGTTTCCGGTGGTCTATAGTAGCTAAATATTTATCTGAGTCTAGGATCATCTGTTTCTATCTTAAGAATATGGTGCATCAATAAGACATGACTTTCATGTGGAAAATCTATGTTTGTTGTATCAGAACACTTTGGATGAGGAAAAATTTCTTTTGAGATCGAGGCTGGAGGATAATCACTTCTGGGATTATGGTTTTTATGTATAGGAGAGCATACTTGAGGTTGGGTATTGACCATCTTAAGGCACAAATGACATTGTCTTGGAAGAATAGAAGGTGGTGCCATCCAGATGGGTTCATGAGTACAAATGTGTGGATCTATGTCTTCAAATTTTGGAGATGGAAAAGAAGATGTAGATGGAAAGTTTAAAAATACTTCACCACGTTGGTTGCTCTGAGAGGACTCGTTAGAGACAAGAGCATGACATATTGAATGAGTCTTGGAATGGGTGGCCATTGAAAAATGGGAGTGTGAGAACATTTTGGTCTGGTTGTATGTGATGCAGGATAAGATGACTTGGAAGAGACAAACCTTCTTGGAGGAAACTGAATAACTGCTTGAGTATGATATTCTACAATATATGCAGTATTGAGAGTAATTTGGCATTAGGGCTTAGGATCCTGCACTATCCATTCAGTAGGAAAATCTAATTGTTCCGATGAAATGTCTTGAGGAACAAGTTTGGCATTGTCAACAGAGGTATATACTCATGTAGAACTGCCTGAATCTCTATCAAGTGCATGCAAAACTACTGGACAAAGAGTGTTAGTATATCTGAGTGCTAACTTTTAATGGATTGCAATATTTTCAGAACTAGACTTCATATCATATCCTTTGGTGAGAACCTTGACTTGCAATATATCTTTGAGGTTCAGTTCAGTGACAGAAAATCTGAAATTTGGATGACAGTCAAACTAGATAGGGCCTCTAGAAAGATCACCTTGTACCCCTCTTATTAGAGCATGCGAATTTTTTTTGAAACAATTATCAAGCACAACAATAAGAGCGAATGCAGGTATCCCAACTCTTTGTAGAGGTTCAATGCCTATTCTGATAAATCCAAGATGTAGGAAGTTTGCTCTGGATTTTTTGGCTTCAATCCTAATTTCATCATCGTCTAAGGTAGGGATAATACAATGATTAGATGCATTCTGTTAGACTTTAGAGACTATTTCAATTATTTTAAATTGAGAAGATGCATGTAGTTGAAACATAGTTATATCATCATAAATATATTTAGCAAATAACTTAGGAAGTTTCCACCTCGGGAGAGAATTTTCTTATTTTTATACTTTATTGAAACTATTCACATCACGTATTCTCATTGAACCAAATAGATGGGAAATAGCTGAAATTTCATTTTTAGCATTCTAACTTTCTTCTACTACTTTCTGTTTCATTTCTTTATAAGACATAGAGCGAGAAGTATTAGAACTAGAGGGAGAATCCATGGAACCTGGATTGGATTTGATACCAATTTTTGTAGAGGCATACCTCAACGAGGAATGATGCTTGCCTTTTATTTTATGTCATTAAATTCATGGGAATTATACCATATAAAACTAATATATGGTCAATGCTCACATAAATGGAATTCCACCTTAAAAAATTCCACGGGAGTTAGATGATGGGGATTTATGCCACATTGCATAGAAATACAGTGGATAAGATATGGTTTATTCAAACTTCATTGATATTAATGAATACCATATTTTTTTTTATAACCATTAATCTATTTTAAAAAGTGGATACCATATCACTTATAAAGTGGGTCAAATCCATATTGTTCGATATATGATATTTTGGGATATAGTTTGGATATTATCCATTTTAAAGTGGATCCAAATCTCTTTTTAATTGGATCTAGTCCTAATTTAGTTATGACCCTTTTTCTATTTAAGCAAGGGAAAATTTTCCATTGTGGGAAGTTGATTTTTGGTAAAAGGCCATTGAGCCTCTTTGAGAGCAGAGCATATATGGTTATGGAGATTATGTATAGCAGTCCAGAGAGCATTTTGGAGCATATGGCTAGCTTCTTCTTGATGTAATAACATTTTGAGCATCTTAATGAAGTGGTCACCACTAGAAGTGGGACCCAGAGACGTAGCCATCATTGGGTGAACTCTGTTAACAATCGTGTCTATTTCTCTCGTTTATTTTTGATGCTATTCTCATTATTCTGTAATTGTTATTCTTCTTTTAATTCCACACTTCATAATTGTTATTCCGCAACAATTTGTAAATTTTATGTATTTCACATTCTTATCGATCCGATGCATAAAGTACATAAAATTAACTCGCAAAGTTTGTCAGTAAAACCTTCTCACATTTAGATCAATATGGCATGCATTTTCTTAGCATCATGACACGGAATCTACTATGGTTCCTATTTGAGGATATCTCCTTGCATCAAAGAAGTTTGTGTCAAGGTTAGTTTAAGTGCATTCATAACAACATACTTGAGTAATCATGTTTCTCACATCACAAAGCGATATTTGGTATGATGATGTGTTTCAATTTTGGTATGCCTCACCTCTAAGTGGAATTAAAGATGGCATGGAAAGCTCAAACATATATGGATCAACATACAAAGGCATATATGGTGGCATGTTTCAACTCATTATATGTTTCAAATTAGCATTGTATTAACGTTTGAAGAGTTGCCTAAACTTATATTTTATATTGATCATATAGTAGTGGTTATACTTTATTGGTTTGACATTGGAATCATGGTCCAAATATGGCATATATGGTTAAAAGGTTGACATGTCCCATCCTTAATTTTATAAGTTTGGCACTTATATAATACAAAGGTTGGTGATCTCCCATGTGTAATGTATCAAAGGCACATCATATAATTGATTGATTTTATATGGGAAGGAGATATTTCATATGTGGTATATATAGTTGGTTTACATGTGATTTTGATGTGTTTTAACCCATGCTTTGTGATAGAGGACTGTGGTGAGTCGTGAGTTGGTCATGCATTTAAAATTTGGTACGAGTGGGCATTTATGATACTCGCACCTTGACATCTTTGAAGTTTGTTAGGGATTATTCATTTGGTTTTTAGACTGTGGAAATATAGCTTAGTGTGGTATTCACTCTAGAATATTGTTGCTTGTTCGTTGCTGCAACCGTGAAGCTTGTACAACTGTCCTGACTTGGAATTGTATAAAGATTGGTCTCTACTTGCCAAGGTATGTGCCCATGCAGATTTGAGAGCATTAGTGTAACTAATTTGTTGTTAAATAATTGATATGGCTCTGTAGCTGGTTGCTAGTGAAAAATTATTTTTTCCCTTGTCTTCTGCTTGTATACAAAGAAATTCATCGTGAAAAAGGTTGAAGTGTTTTTGGAACAACTGGTTTTAAAAGTTTATTAATGTTGAAAGAGTTTGTGGTGATAAGAATCATAGTGGAATGATTCCCTTTTGCATGCTCTCGAATCTTTTCTACTGTCACTAGTTCATTATATCACTTTCCATATACCTTTTCATGTTCTAAATTGGTTTGACTAAAAAATTAAAATGGAGGCGAAATAAGTGAGTTATGGGCTAAAACCAGAATGATGATTGATTCCTTGTGATGAAATGTGATATGGGTTTTGTTTAGAATCTATCTTAAAGGTCTGGAAGTTGAATTGGGTTGAAACCCTGAATATATTTACACAAAATGTGTACCTCAACTTGGCTCTTTAATCATTATCATACTTGGTATTTCTTCCTTTGTTGAAATAAGTGTTTCCCGGGTTTAAATGTGTTATTGATACTTATAGTTTGAAACAATTACTTAGTTATGCCCAAGGTTGTGAATTTGACATACCTTGTTGGTATGGTCATTGTGAAATCCCGCCCAGATGTTACTTGACTATTTTATATTATGCTTGGGTTACATGATAAAAATATATGGGCATGTGTTCATTCTAGAAGAATCTATCCATTGTTTTCATATGGTAGTTCATACTCTACTTTGGTGTGTCGAATAAGTCCACTGTCCATAAAATTATCAGTATCCACATTAAAGATTTTATTATACTTGCCATGGTTATTGGTAAACTTGAATATACGAGCTTGACAACTATAAATATTAATTGATTTATACAATGTTACTCTTTAAAAAAAGGGGGGTGGGGGATGATACAAGTATTACAGTGGATATGTTAAGTATGGTGTAAGGATTGTTGTGGTTATTCCACATATAGTTAAAAAGAGCATGGAAAGGTACCAAACCCCTAATAATCATATTTTCTTTGAGCTTCTATTTGATCTATCATGCTGTATTCAGAGCCATTTTAGTCATGTTCAACAAATTCTGCAAAGTAAATTTATCTTGTTGTGTGTGTATTATACTTAATTTTTTTTATTAACTATATGAATCAGAATTAGATGAGCTTCTTTAGTAGGGGAAGAAGAGGGAGTAATGGGGGTAATAGAGGAGGAAGAGGTAGAAGTCCTAAGATGTTATGACAACCAGGGATACATAATAAGATAAGGTTCTTGATTCATTTTGATGCAGATTAAAAAAAAGTCAACCGGTTGGTGCAAACTGGTTATTTAAACCTCTGTGGGAAACAAACCTTAACTCTGCCTCGTGCACCTTTGCGGACTCACCCTAGTATCATGGACATTCATGAGCCTCTTATTCAATATGTGAATGATGGTTGGGATAATAATCAAGTGAATCCTCCTTTCGGTAATGCACAATTGCCTACCAATCCTAGAAACCTTCCTCTACCTCATCACATAGTTCCTTTTATTGCATCAGTTGATTTGGTATCTCATTCCTCTCCCAAGGAACATAGATATCCCTCCCAAGAAATTCAAATTGACAAAGGAAAGAAGCCTATTTTTATACCTAGTACTGAAACATCCCAGTCTACCTTTGTGTAATCAAAACAAAAGTCAACAAGGGCAGAAAGTGGTAGAAGGGAAATTACCTTCAGTGACATGCAACTAGAGTTAAGTAAGTATGAAGGAAAGGAAGATGATTTTTTTTCTCGATGACATACAAAATCTTACACCAAATGAGTCTGAAGGTAGGAAGGAAAGAGAGATTTATTTTAGGAAGAAATATCCCCAACTTTTTAACTGATGTCATGATAGTATTTATTTTTGGACATATGAGACTTTATTTTGGACAGACAACTGACATATAATATTTATTGTTTAGAACTTAAAATATCATTTTTTTTGTTTGATAAATGTGAGGTACAAGTGTGTTGGTGACTTGGAATTATTTTGATGATGCCATTTATCGATTTATATTATACTACCATGTATGTATCTATTCAGATTATTTCAGGAGGTACAAGTGAAATTCTTATAATGTAAAGTTATGAAAATATAGTGGGACCCCACCTACTATTAGTATAAATATACAAACACATTCGTACCCGTTTATCCTAAAACAAGTTTACTCTCTCATAAAATAAAAGTTAATTAAATTTTTAAATAGAAGTAGTTGAACTACTCAACTACTTTAAAGAAGATATAAAAGAAGATGAAAAGTTCATATAAGACATGAGAGAATGGAGAAGTAATACTACTGATAAGGTATGCCTAAGTCCTGAGTGAAATTTTATCTTTTCATTCCATTCTAAGTTTTCATGAGAATTGAACTATCTTGTTGACAACATGGTTGTTCTGGAAGGTGGCAAAGAAAAGACTAGGTGGCATTGATTGGTGATATGCTCCAACTTCATTTATTTTCTTTGAAGTTTATTTTGATTAATTAGAAGTTCTAATGTTGTTCAATGCTAATTAATGCTAGTTTTGCAAGGTTTAAATGATGATGCACATGTAACTTGAAGTGATCCGGACTGATATTGCATTTTAATCTTTTCTTTTGACATTAGTTGTCCATGTATGAGTCTTGATTACATCTTTGGCTTCCAAAAATTTCTCTGGTCCAAGCTCTCACAGGGACTTGAAGAGATTTTTTCAGTTGTAACTCAGATTTATCAATAATAAAAGCTTTGTTGGTTTCTTTCTGATTTTGTGGACTGCTGGGATACTACTATTTTGTTACAAATTTCAACATCCTATTTACATAGTCATTTTTATCACTTATTTTGTGTTATATTATCATTTCAAAGTCACAATACTTAGTTTTAAGAAAAAAAATATAAAAATTATATATTAAAAATAAATCTCATATTCAAGAATTACATTTCTCGAGGTCTGATCGAAATTTTGACGGGCTATAAACTAGGGTGATATTACCGCCTATCTTGCCTAGCCTAATGGGATTTGAAAAATGTTTGTGTAAGCATCATTACCATTTCTTGCATCACTATTTCTTTGGCGATCATACCGGGGATTCTTAAGTCCCTGGTCTTTTATTTTCTTTGATTTTAATGACTTTACCTATCCCTCAACAATTGAATCTTAGGTTTTATTTTCTTGATCAATGAAGCATAACTTCAGGTATGTTTGACTTCATTCTAGAGAATTTTGTGTCTTGTGAACAACTTGAAACTTCTTGGGAGATAATTCCTCGTGATATAGAAACTCAAGAGAAAAGAGAGGCCTTGGAAAGGGAAGGTCGTAACTGCCCTCCCCGTTAGAAAATTGTCTTCTGACCACTCAATCTCGTTTATCATGACAAACGAGAGGTGAAACACTTGAATTTGATCCTTTCCTTGAAATTGGAAGAAGGAAGGAAATCCTAGAAAACCTTAGGCCAAAGCTTCAATGATCTATGTTTGATTTTGAGACCGAAGTTACAAGTTTATTAGAAAAAAATTATCCTAAGAAGATCATAATGAATTCCTCTGGCAGTTTTGGTACTCCAAGTGGATCCACTCAATCAAAAGCTTCTTACTCATCCATAATTGGAAGTCTATATAGTAATTTTAATCCAATCCAATCAACAACCAACCTAGCAAAAGTAATTCAAAAATATGTCTTGTTTCAATTTGAAGAAGATGCTAATACCACTCCATGCCATGTACCTTCACCTTTAAATTTGAATCCTTCCACTACACCTCTTCCTAAGTTCAAAGATCATTTGCCCAAGTTTTAAGGCAATTGAGTAATATCTGTTAATGAGCATTTAATTGCTTTTTCTAATGTTTGACATAACATAGGTGCTAATGATAATTACACATGTATGATATTGTTTGTCAGTTCATTAGAAGGGAAGGTAACAACTTATTTTTTTGAATTGCACCCAAAATATTTTTCTACATGGGCTGAGTTATGTTACTAGTTTAAGTCCACTTACGAGCAACCTCAAAGCCTAGCTGATTTATTGAAAAGTTATAATAATTTGGTCTACAACAAAGGTGAGACAATTAAAGCATTCAATTTATGTTTCACCAAGTTATATAATCAAATTCTCGAGATAATTAGACCTCATAATCGAGCTGCACTCATGCATTATTACAATGCTATACCTCCTTCTTTTCATCACATATTAGAGGAAAAAAGTGTTAACAGTCTAGGTCAACATTGCAAACTTGTCTAGAATACGAGGAAAAAATCACAAGAATTGGTCTTCCCATGGAAGATCTGAACAAACAAATTGATATGCATGTTGTTTTACAATTAATTCAATATATGAGTAATTGAATGATTTCCTTCAAAAATAAAGTGATTGCTTAACCAATTCTTGAAAGTTCTGCTCAAGCTTCGCTTCAAATTCAATCTCAATCTTTTCTACCAAAAACCATTCTTTCTCGTGCTTGGTGTATTTTTTGTGAAGAAAATCATGAAGAAAGCACATGTGAACTTAGAAAGAATGCAAGGGAAATAATTTTTGGGAAAAGAGATGATTCAACCTTAGACACTTTAGATTGGGCACTTGAGAATGATATCCTGGTGGTTGATACTGGGAATCATTCTTATCAGAACAAAGCTAAAGGAAACTTCATAAATAATCCTTCTATTCCAAATTTTGATGTTTCAAATCCTCAAAATTCTGATTCTTGGAACACATCAATCTCAATGGGTCATTTAGCTCAGACTACTCAATAGTCTCAAGTTGTTCCATCTTCTTCTTCCACTACCTTCCAAAAATATAATATCTTGAAGCAGATGGCCAATATCAAAGTTGATGCTACATTACTTGATACGACTTCCATCCTAGAACAACAAGAATATCTTAAAAGTTTTATTGAAGGTAAGACCTTTATTGTAGCAAATTTGACTTTAGAAGAAGAAGAATGGTCTGAAAATAAAATTTTGGTTGTATATAATCCAAGAAATTCGATTAGGAATTCTCCATTCTCCATTTCCATGAAAATTATGGACAAAGTTGCACATTGTTGTCTTATTGATGGAAGTTTTGGGCCTAATATCATGTCTAGAATTATCATGGAAGAATCATGACTTTCTTGTACAAATGAAAAATAAAAAAAATAGGTTGGAATAGAATAATAAAAAATAAGCTACCATCAGAGAGATCAAATATGTTGCTCTAGTATTGTGTGCTCATCTTAAGATTTGTATTACTTGTAACATCCAAGTCATTAATACGCCTATAAGTAATTATTCAATAACTCATGGTCATGATTGGAAAGCATGGACAAGTGGATATATGTCCATGGATGGGACTCATACGTCCCTCCCAAAAGCTGGTAATAACATCATTGTTCTTCGTGAAGATCACATTTTTCCATACATAGAGAGCATTCCAAAACCTCATGTCAACTTTGTTGAAGAAGACATTGGTATATATTCTATCTTACTTGAGGAAGAAAATCATGTTCCACCATCTCTTGATCCGAATGATCATGTATGACACATGCATTTTGATGGTGCATGTTCAAGTGATGGGAAGGGTGATAGGATTGTATTATATTCTCCTTTAGGAAAAATTCATAAATTTTCTTATAGACTGGAGTTTTCCTGCACTAATAATGTTGCATAATTTGAATCCCTTATACTCGGTATGGAGAATGATTTTAATCAAGGATGCAAACATATTATGTTTTTTGGAGATTCTGAGTTAGTCATAAACTTGGTTAATTTTTTTTATAAACCATCGAATAAACTTTTGAAATGATATACGCAAGCAGTTTGGCAATTAATTTCCAATCTTTTATCTTTCAATATTTCTTATGTGCATAGAGAACCGAATTCCATCACCGACATGTTATCTATTAATGCATTCCATCCTGAAAGACATTTACTCTCAAAACAATATGATTGCACATTCATCTCCTTATATCATCCTCATATACCAGATAATGAGGAATCTTGACAGACTTTTCCTAATAACGAAAGCATATGCACTTTTCTAGAGAATGAACCTCTAAATAAAAATGAAATCATCTCTTTACGCGACAATAAATTCCCTAAAGGGTTAACTCCTTTAGAAGGATCAATCTCTTCTAGTGATGTCGACAATCATAAGAAAACAAAACCGAAGGATTCTAGAAGAAAGATAGGTGATTCCATTCCCATGAACATTGGCATGGAAGAAGATCCAAAAAAATTAAAAATTAGAGCCTAGTATTTAGAAGAAGAAAAAATGAAATTCATGGATTTGTTCTGTAAATTTTGTGATGTCTTTGCCTGGTCTTATGCCTATTTACGTGGTTTTGATCCAAGTATAATTCAACATGATATTCCAATTAAATAAGATTCTAAGCATGTAAGACAAAGACAAAAACCTGTAAATCCTGCGCTTGAAGCTACTATTCATAAGAAAGTAGAAAAACTATTAGCTGCAAATATTATTTTTATGGTAAAATATTCAGAGTGGGTTGCACATCTTGTCTCTGTTAGGAAGAAAAATGAGGATATTAGACTATGTGTCAAAATTTTCACCCTTAATAGGGCTAGCATAAAAGATAATTTTCCACTTCTGAATATGGAGTTGATTCTCCAACAAGTTGTAGGGTCTCAAATGATGTCACTTCTTGATGGATTTTCAGGTTATAATCAAATATTCCTCAAGAGAGCTAACAAATATAAAACAACCTTCAGTACTTGTTGGGGCACCTTTGCATATGAACGTATGCCTTTTGGCCTAATTGACGCTGGTGCTACCTTTTAGAGAGCTATGCAAATAACTTTCGATGATATAATCAAAATCATTATTTAAATGTATCTCGATGATTTAACTGTGTATTCAAAGATCCGAGAAGATCATTTTGAACATCTTAGACATGTATTCTTGCATTGTTGGAAATATGGTATGTCATTGAATCCAACAAAATCTATTTTTGGTGTCACATATGGAAAATTAATTGGTCATATAGTTTCATATTATAGTATCAGTATTGATCGAGAAAGAATAATTATTATCTACGTCAAAAAAGGAAATTCAATCTTTTATTGGAAAAATCAATTTTGTAAGGATATTTGTTCCAGATTTCACTAATTACGTTAAACCTATCCACAATATGTTGAAGAAAGACCAAGTATTTTCCTGGAATCCAAATATCAAAAAATATTTTGTTGATATAAAAGATGCTATAATTTCCACTCATGTCTTGGCTAAACCCAATTTTTTGAAATAATTTATCATTTACACAAATGCCACTGAAGAAGATATTTTTGCAATTCTTCTTCAGAAAGATGATGAAAACGTAGAACATCTAGTAGCTTTTATGAGTCAAAGTATATCAAATGATGAGTTGAATATACATTAATTGAGAAGCATGCATTTTCTCTCCTAAAATCTATTGAAAAGTTCTGACACTTTGTTCTTAGTAAGCATATCGAAGTTAAAGTCCCTTTCTATGCTATTAAATTTTTGTTATCCCAAACTTGTTTGTCAATAAAATTGGCACATTGGCTTGCTCAGATACATGAAAATTATTTAATGATCACAAATACCGATACAATAAAGGGACATTATTTGGTGCTACATCTGGATCAACATGCTGAACCATGATGCATTTATGAAAATAATGATCAATCCCTATCTACTTTATTCTTGATTGAAAATGAAAATATTGATTTTGCAGATCATCCTGTTGGCACAGGGGCAGACCCAGGGTTCAACGCTTCAACAATGCACCAACAAAACCCTCACTACCGACCCTTTTGGCAACAACTGCGAAGCAGATGAAGTCTCACCCGAAGTAGAGGCAGGGGTGGTTGCAAGACTCAGGTGTCTGCAACCTTATATGGAACACATATATGTGATTCTAACACTTAGAAAACACTTTAGCATAGATCATTCATCAGTATTTAACCTTCATGTCACTCTGCAGACGACGCATAGCACCACAACATTCACTTATATCTAGGTTAAGTTAGCACTTAACAACAACAAAATAGGTCTAGCACTCAACACTTTCATATATGTCAGATCTACATCCATACATCTAAGAAGCACAAAACAAAGTAGATCTATCTAAGTATATCATAACAAAGCACATAGCATAATCATATTAAAGCACAACACATGGGAAGAGACAACCACATTAGGTCGAGGCATTGAGCACAACACACAGGTTTACCGTGGTTCACCCCCACCCTGGGGATACATCCACAAAGTCTTCTTCTTCTTTATTAGCTTTGGTCAATCTGATTACAGCACAGAGCTCAAACTTGTACTCCGCATAGGAGAGGAGATCGGCACACACCTCGCCAGATCCTCCTTCCCCGAGTAGATCTAGCATAGAGCCTTCTTACAATCCATGCACTCATCACTTACAACACTTGCACTCAACCCTGCGAGTCGGTCACACAGTATACACAAAGCCTTTACTAGCACTTAGCTTCTCTGCCTCTATTACATTGCCTAGCTACTTATTTATACTTTGCAAAATAGGCCTAAACATGGTTAAACCCATGGGTCGACATCCCATACCCATTACATTATCCCCCCAAACCCAAAAAGGAACCAAGAAAGGGGTCTAGCTTCCACGATCTCCGCTTCGCGTTGCACTCCATCTTTGACAAGCTGTCGAAGTTCCAAAAATGGTCAAATATGACCAAGTGTTTCCTCAAACTTGGTCAAGGGCCAACATGCCCCCAACACTCATTTGTGACTCTTCCCGAGTCACTTAGATCTGGGTAAAGTTGCCTCAAAGGTCTCGATCTTAGCTCAAGCTGCTTTGACTTGTCTTTGTGCTACTGCTTCCAGCTCAACGAACTCCTGAACAACTGCTTCGCTGATAGGCCCTTCCAGTTGCTACTTGATTGTAACAACTACTTGTTCCAGTAGTGTTCCTTGGCCTTCAATTTCTTCAAACAGTATATAGGCCTCCTCCTGGCTTGGCTGGAGTTTCTGGGTGACTTCCATCACTCTGTTCTTCATGGTAAGAACAAGTTGTTGGGCAATTGGCAAAAGTGTTCTTCGTGCGCGGCGCGACGAGGTAAATATGAAATTCATCAATGGTCTGGTTGAATCGGGTATGAAGCTTTCGTGAACATTGATCCATCCATTATGGTGTGGTCCAATGGTCTGGTGGTGATCCTTTAATGCTTTTCTGTCTGTTCGGGGTGGAAGTCGAATGGGTATATTGGTCCAACGGCTATATTGCTGTGCCATGGCAAAGTGCCAGATGTCGCTGTTCTGATATCTCGGCGAAGCTCAATTCTTGTGATTTTTCCTTCTGCGAAGTTTCCTTCGGAACCTTCTGTTCGATCCTGGCTCTCTTCTTACTTAGCTTCCTGGCCTTCTTCCCAGTGAGCTTCATCTCGGTCATCCTTTTTCCATTCTGAGTCTTATCTTCTCTCGACATAGTCACTTCACACTACTGAGGTTCTTTCTTTAGATCCAAGGGTAATACTCCATCATATGGATTAGGTATTTCGATCTTCTGTGGTTCCTCTAAAGCTCTTATAGCTTCGACATCCAGGTCCCTAGTGTTCAACAACTAAGATCTATTCTCTTGTTCTTCCATCAAGTAGGCGATCCTTCTAGTCATAAATTCCATGAGTTCTTGCTTCTTCTGTTCTAGGGATTCCTTTTCTTCTTTTCTATGGATATGGTCTTTTTCAATCCAGATCTTGCCTAACAAAGCTGGAAATGGGGCACGGTCCTCAATAAATCTAATGACTTTGAACTCTTCCTCTGTCGAGGATCCATGGGTACTCATATTTAGGTAATTCTGCCACATAGGGTTACCATTTTTCCTTTAAACAACCCTATTCTTCCTAGTGAAGGAACCATAGCAGGCCTTCCTAGGGTTTCCCAAGTAATTTCTGTCATAATGTTCATCTGTGTTCCCTCATCTAGAGCACAGTCGACGTCGAAGTCTCCTATTCTTACTTCGATTTTCTCCTTTTCTTTGAAGATCTCTGACAAACTAGCATCTTTATGTTCATCCAGGGTTTCTTTCATTTTCGGTAACATAATCTCTGATTCTTTCTGGGGTTCTTCTATAATCTTAGTCTCTTAACCTTGCTCCATATTCAGCTTTTCGAGTCTAGTAATCATTCTAGGGCAATCCAGTACTTCATGGTCCATAGCTTTACAACAGAGGCAACTAGGGTTTATCCCAGGGCATTCCTTAGCAAGATGTCCTGGTCTTCTGCAACTGTAAAAAAGAGTTAGTCCTCTCTTTATCTTCCATGATCCCCAACTTTTCTTGTACTACACGCTAGGATCATGATGGCTAGCCTGCAAAAATTTCTTTCTAGGATCCTGCATCCATTGGTTAGTCCAAAAATTCTTTCTATGCATAGGTATAACATATATTTCATTATTCTTATCAGATCTATTCATATCAAATGTTCTTTCATCTAACAATGCCCTAGTTTTCAAGC
>SNQJ01S0092805.1:0-12778 GCA_010110895.2 Picea sitchensis | reverse complement strand
ATCCTGCATCCATTGGTTAGTCCAAAAATTCTTTCTATGCATAGGTATAACATATATTTCATTATTCTTATCAGATCTATTCATATCAAATGTTCTTTCATCTAACAATGCCCTAGTTTTCAAGCTAGGACAAAATCTATCAACATACCTAAATCCATACTTTAGAAATAAAATTTTTCACTTATTTTACTTCTATAGATTACAAAGCTTCCAGATCTAAGAACTTTTAACTATTCTTACCTTTATCAGAGCACAAAGCTTACATATCTTACCTCTTTATGTAGATATAACTTAGAAACTTCCACTTTAACCTTTCTTAGAGCACAAAGCGTTCAGATCTGACTTCTTTTCTTCAAATCTGTCCTTCCTTCTTTAACACAGAACTTTTCAGATCAAGTGGATCACTGCACACTAGAGCACAGGTCCATGCACAGAGCTTTTACAATTTCAGGACGGACTTTTCGCACAAAGCTTCTTCTTCCTCAGTTCCCAGCAATCACAGTTTCAGGTCTCGACAACGGAACCATTTGTTGGCATAGGGGCAGACCCAGGGTTCAACGCTTCAACAATGCACCAACAAAACCCTAACTACCAGCCCTTTCGGCAACACCTGCGAAGTAGATGAATTCTCACCTGAGGTAGAGGCAGGGGTGGTTGCAAGACTCAGGTGTCTACAACCTTAGTTGGGAAACAAATATGTGATTCTAACACTTAGCAAACACTTTAGCATAGATCATTCATCAGTATTTAACCCTCATGGCACTCCACAGATGGCGTAGAGCACCACAACATTCACTTAGATCTAGGTTAAGTTAGCACTTAGCAACAACAAAATAGGTCTAGCAGTCAACACTTTCATATATGTCAGATCTACATCCATACATCTAAGAAGAACAAAGCAAAGTAGATCTATCTAAGTATATCGTAGCAAAGCACATAGCATAATCATATCAAAGCACAACACATGGGAAGAGACAACCACATTATGTCGAGGCACCAAGAACAACACACAGGTTTACCGTGGTTCACCCCCACCCTGGGGCTATGTCTACAAAGTCTTCTTCTTCTTTATTAGCTTTGGTCAATCTGATTACAACACATAGCTCAAACTTGTACTCCGCATAGGACAGGAGATCTGCGTGCACCTCGCTAGATCCTCCTTCCCCGAGTAGATCTAGCACAAACCCTTCTTACAATCCATGCACTCAACTCTTACAACAATTGCACTCAGCTCTGCAAGTCAGTCACACAGTATACACAAAGCCTTTACTAGCACTTAGCTTCTTTGCCTCTCTTACATTGCCTAGCTACTTATTTGTACTTTACAAAATAGGCCTAAACATGGGTAAACCCATGGGCCGACATCCCATACCCATTACATTATCCCTAAAAACCCAAAAAGGACTCAAGAAAGGGGTCTAGCTTCCACGATCTCCGCTTCGCGTTGCGCTCCATCTTTGACAAGCTGTCAAAGTTCCAAAAACGGTCAAATATGACCAAGTGTTTCCTCAAACTTGGTCAAGGGCCAACACATCCTTGGTATCAAGATATTATTTTTTATCTATAAAATGAACGTTGCCCCAATTCCCTATAAAATTATGAACGAAGAAAGCTTTTCCTTGAAGCTTCTAAATATCTCATTCTGGGTTCCCTTTTATTTTGTAGAACCGTCGATGGGTTATGGTTGATATGTATTGATGGTACAACAACTCGTGATATGCTTGTAAATCTCCATGGAAATATTGAATCTTTTATGCACATCAGTGGGCACTTTGTTGTCAAAACTACCATGCATAAAATCCTAAGGACTAGTTATTAATGGCCCTCCATTTTCAAAGACTCATACAAGTTGTACAAGCTTGTAACAAGTGTCAAAAGGACATTGATAGAGAAATTTGTTTGCTATGCCTTTACAGTCAATCATATCTAGCTTTCCATTTTATAATGGGGATTAGACTTCATCAGTCCACTTAATCCTCTTTTTTTGTGAGTCATGTGTTTATCTTGACTGCTACAAATTATTTTACGAAGTGGATTGAAGTGGTTTCTATCAAACATTGCAAAGATGAACATGTGATCTCCTTTCTTGAAACAATTTTTTTTTCCAGATTTGGTCTTCCAATTCAAATCATTTTTTATAATGGACCAACTTTCATGTCAGGAAAGTTGACTCAATTCCTCAATAAATTTGGAGCGAAATATTTCACTTCATCAACCTATTACCCCTAAGGAAACGGGCAAGCTAAGCCAATAAATAAGAATCTGGTTAAAATTTTGAAGAAGATAATCGACGATAAACCCCGCTAGTGGCACACCTTATTGACATATGCCTTATGGGAAGATGTTACAACCACTAAGACTAGCGCATGTCATACCCCATTTCAATTGTTTTATTGTCAGGAAGTCGTCATGCTTATTGAACTTGAACTTACCTCTCTTAGATTAGCCCTGCAGGCTGAGGAACTGAATTGTACAGATATCCTTTAGATATTAAATGCTTTGTTATCCATAGAAGAAGAAAGGAGTTATGTTCTTAATAATTTAAAGAAAAGGTAACAATCTATTCAAAACTATTTTGATAAAAAAGCTAAATCATATATTTTTGCAACGGATGAAAAGGTGCTTTTATGGGATTCTACTCACGTCGATAAAGGGAAACACTCAAAATTTCATAAACTATGGCGTGGCCCATGCATAATCGCCTTTGTCATTGGAAATAACTCTTACTTGATCAAAGACAAAGATGGCAGGTTATTCTCATACACTACCAATGCTATACATTAGAAACACTATGTTGAACCAAATAAGAACTAATTGATAAAATCTGTTTGTTTTTTTGTATATATTTCAATTTAGTTGTTGCTTCATGTTTTTCCTATTTTAATTTTTTGGGGGGGTTTTCTTCTCATTTTTCTTTAGTTTCATTTATTTGGAGATGTTTTTAGGCATATGGATAAATCAAGTTACATTATTGTTCATAAGTTTTGCAAAACTTTTTCTAATTTGACCTGAGTGTATGTAGAAAGAAAACAACAAAGATAAATAAGTTAGCCTTTCTTACGTTCACAATGCTATTTGTTGAGTGCTTGTCAAACTAGCTAAGCTATCATGCTGCAACTTGATTGATACAATTCTTACATATTTTCATCTTTCCTTTGCTTCCCTTTCATGGGTGATTTTTTGTTGGCATACATTAAATTTTTACCTAAAATTTTGTTTGAAATATCGTTCTTGAAGAAAGTACAATCAACAAATCTAAAGACCAAATATTCTTAATAATGAAACTAGATATTGCGAGTTCTAGTCTACTGATATTAGACTACCCTTTAGAGTCACCATGTTTTAACTCATACTTCATCCACCTATTTCAAGAGTTTTCAAAAGTTGCGAAACTTATGATTTGTTAAAGTTTTTCAAAAAAATAACTATAGTAGGTAGGGTTCCCTACCAAAGAAAATTGAAATTATATGGTTTTATATGGCACACATTTTCTTAGCATCATGACATGGTATTATACTATGGTTTTAGTCTGGGGATATCTCCTTGTATCAAAGAAGTTTGTCCCAAGGTTCATTTAACTGCATTCATAACAACATACTTGAGTATTCATGTTTTCATGGCACAAAGCGATATTTGGTGTGACGATGTGTTTCAGTTCTGGTACGCCTCACCTCTAAGTGGAATTAAAGATGGCATGGAAAACTCAAACATACATGGCTCAACATACAAATACATATATGGTGGCATGTTTCAACTTAGCATGGTATTAATGTTTGAAGAGTTGCATAAGCTTATATTTTATATTGAGCATATAGTGATGGTTATACATTATTGGCTTGACATTGGAATCATGGTCAAAATATGGCATATCTGGTTAAAAGGTTGACATGTCCCATCCTTAATTTTATAAGTTTGGAACTTATATAATACATGGTATTGGTTATAAATAAAAGGTTTACATTCACAAAGGTTGGTGATTTCTCATGTGTAATGTATCAAAGGCACATCATATAATTGATTGATTTGATATGGGAAGGAGATATTTCATATGTGGTCTATAGAGTTGGTTTACATACGATTTCGATGTGTTTTAACACATGCTTTGTGATATGTGTTCATGGTGCATCATGAGTTGGCCATGCATTTAAAATTTGGTTTGAGTGAGCATTTATGACCGTCAAACTCACACCTTTCCATATTTGGAATTCATTAGGGATTATTCATTTGGTTTTTGGACTGTAGAAAAAGAGAGTAGTGTGGTATTCACTCCATAAGGTTGTTGCTTGTTCGTTGCTGCAACTGTGGATCATGTGCAATTGTTCAGACTTGGAATTGTATAAAGACTGGTCTCTACTTGCTAAGGTATGTACCCACGCGGATTTGAGAGCATTACTGTAGCTAGTTTGTTGTTAAATAGTTAATATGGCTCTGTAGTTGGTTGCTAGTGTGAAAATAGTTTTTCCCTTATCTTTCACTTGTATACAAATAAATTCACGGTGAAAAAGGTTGAAGTGTTTTTTGAACAACTGGTTCTAAAAATTTATTACTATTGAAAGAGTTTGTGGTGATAAGAATCATAGGATTGATTCCCTTTTACATGCTCTTGAATGTTTTCTACTGTCACTATTTCATTATATCACTTTCCATATACTTTTTGACGTTCTATATTGGTTTGACTACGAAATTAAAATGGAGGCAAAATAAGGGAGTTCTGGGTTAAACCCGTAATGATGACCGATTCCTTATGATGAAATGCGACCCGAATTCTTTCTATAATCTATCTTAAAGGTATAGAGGCTGAAATGGTTTGAAACCTTGATTTTATTTACGCAAAATGGGTATCTTAGATTGGCTCTTTAATCATTATCATACGTTGTATTTCTTCCTCTATTCAAAGAAGTGTTTCTTGGGTTTAAATGTGTTGTTGATACTTATCCTTTGAAACATTTACTTCAATATCCCCAAGGTTGTGAATTTGACATACCCTGTTGGCATGGTCGTTGTGAAATCACGCTCAAATTTTTCTTGACCGTTTTATATTATGCTTGGGTTACATGATAAAAGTATATGGGCATGTGTTCATTCTAAAAGAACCTATCCATTTCTCTTATTTGCCAATTCATACTATGTTTTGGTGTGTCGAATAAGCCCACTGCCTGGAAAATTGTTAATAGCCACATTAACTATTTTATTGTACTTGCCATGGGTATTGGTAAAATTGGATATACGAGATTGACAACTATAGATATTAATTGATTTATACAATGTTACTCTTTAAAAAGGAAAAGGGGATGATATACGTATTATTGTGGATATGTTAAGGATGATATAAGGATTTATATGGTTATTCCACATATAGTAAAAAAGAACATGGAAAGGTACCAAACCCCCAGTCATTATATTTGCTTCGAGATGCAACTCAATATGTATATATGTATTGGATTATCATTTGATAATACTCACAAATAAATGAGTACATAGTGGCTTAGTTAAAATTCTAAATAAGTTTCACACACTCACATGTGTGTGTGTGTGTGTGAAACTTATTTAGAATTTTAACTAAGCCACTATGTACTCATTTATATATATATTAAGAGGCATGTAACAAGATTAAAGTTTCCAGAATGAATAAAGAAACCAGAAGAGTGAAATATTTATGATGAATGTGGATGGGTTTTCTTCCCTCCTTTTACATATTTCCTTTTTCATTTCTCCCCTTGCATACTTGATCTGCCATGCTGTATTCAGAGCCATATTAGTCATGTTCAACAAATTCTACAAAGTATATTTATCTTGACATGTGTTGTATTATATTGACTATATGAATTGGAATTATATGAGATTCTTTAGCAGGGGAAGTAGAGGGAGTAATAGGGGTAATAGAGGAGGAAGAGGCATAAGTCATAACATGTTTTGATAGCAAGGGATACACAAGAAGACAAGGTTCTTGATTCATTTTGATGCAGATTAAGAGGAATTCAACTGGTTGGTGCAAAATGGTTATTTAAACCTCGGTGGGCAACCAACCTTACCTCAACACTAAGCTCTGCCTAGTTCACCTTTGCAGCCTCACCCTAGTATCATGGAAATTACCAAGCCTCCTATTCATCATGCAAATGTCAGTTGGGATAATAATCTAGTGAATCCTCCTTCTGGTAATGCACAATGGCCTATCAGTCCCATAAACCCTCCTCTACCTCATCACACAGTTCCTTTTGTTACATCAAATACTTTTGTAGCTCATTCCTCTCCCATGGATCATAGAGCGCCCTCTCAATAAATTAAAATTGATAAAGGAAAGAAGCCTATTGTTATCCCTAGTATTGACACATCCCAATCTACCTACGTGTACTCAAAACAAAAGTCAACAAAGGCATAAAGTGTTAGAAGGGAAATTACCTTCAATGACATGCATCCAGAGTTAAGTAAGTATGAAGGCAAGGAAGAGAAAAAGCTTTTTCTCGATGACATAAAAAATCTTAAACCAAATGAGTCTGAAGGCATGCAGGAAAGATAGATTTATTTTAAGAATAAATAGCCCCGTATTTTTAACTGATGTCAAGGCAGTATATATTTTTGAACATAGGAGACTTTATTTTGGACATACAACTGACATATGGTATTTATTTTTGAGGACTTAAATTATTATATATATTTTTGGATAAATGGGAGGTAAAAGTGTTTTGGTGATTTTGAGTTATTTTGATGATGTCATTTATCGATTTATATTTTGCTTCCATGTATGTATAGATTCATATTATTTAAGGAGGTACAAGGGAAATTATTATAAAGTAAAGTTATGAAAATCTAGTGGGACCCCACTTACTATTAGTCAAAATATAAAAACACATTCGTACCCTTTTATCCTAAAACAAGTTTACTCTCTCATAAATTAAAATTTAATTAAATTTGTAAATATAAGTAGTTGAACTACTCAAATACTTTGAAGAATACATAAAAGAAGATGAAAATTTCATGGACATGGGAGAATGGAGAAGTAAGACTATTGATAAGGTATGTCTAAGTCTTGAGTGATATTTTCATCTTTCAATCCATTCTGAGTTTTCATAAGAACTGAACTATCTTGTTGACAACAGGGTTGTTCTGAAAGGTAGAAAAGAAAATACTAGGCCGCATTGATCGGTGATATGCTCCAAGGTCATTTATTTTCTTTGAAGTCTGTTTTGCTTAATCAGAAGTTTTGATGTTGTTAAGTGCTAATTAATGCAAGTATTGCGGAATTTAAATGATGATGCACATGTAACTTGAAGTGATCTGGATTGGTCTTTCATTTTGATATTTTCTTTTGGAATTAGCTCCCCATGTGTGAGTCTTGATTACATCTTGGGTTTCCAAGAATTTCTCTGGTTCAAGCTCTCGTAGGGACTTGAAGAGACTTTTTCAGTTGTAACTCAGATTCATCATTAATAAAAGCTTTGTTGGTTTCATTCTCACTTTGTGGATTTTTGGGATATTGCTATTTTGGATTTATTGTTTTGTTACAAATTTCAACATCTTATTTACATATTCATTTTTATCATTTATTTTGTGTCGTATTATCATTTTAAAGTCACAATATTTAGTTTTAATTATAAAAACATAAAAATTATATTAAAAACAAATCCTAGATTCAAGAATTATATTTATCGAGGTTTGATCGAAATTTTGATGAGCTATAAACTAGGGTGATATTCCCTCCTATCTCGTCTATCCTGATGGGATTTGAAAATGTTTATGTAAGGATCATTACCATTTCTTTCATAAAAAACCAATGGATGGTTTGTCCACTTGCTCCACAATGGAAAAATTTTGTTTCATTGGAAAATTTATTGCATAATGATCCTTTGCACAAATCCAATAAGAAACAAGCTTACCTTTTTCGTTAGGAACATCTAGTTATTTAACCTTTTCCTCACCAAACTTCCCAAACATATTCACCTTTCCTTTGTCTTTCTTCTTGTTATTTCCATACTACTTCTCTATTAGAGCATCCTCACTTGTCCTTGGACCACCTTTTTCCTTTATCTTTTAGTCCAACAACTTGTCTGTTGAGATGATGGCTGATGCAAGGGTATGCATGTTCTTGCATCATATGTCACTCTGTACCCAAGGTTGCAATCCATTCATGAAGTTGAAAAACCTATCTTCCTTACACATGCCTTTTATTTCCAACACAAGGCCCTAAAACTCCTTGATGTATGATTTAATCTTGCTTATATGATTAAGAGCCAACAATTGATTATGTGCAATATAGGACCGATTCCCTGGCCCAAACTGAGCCTTCAAGGATGCTTTCATCTTTCCCAGTTTTCAATCTTCTCTATACTACACCTAGTTGCCAAGTATTCTTCTCAGTTTCTCCACCAAAACTTCATGGTACCTATTAAGAACATTGCATCAACATTCACCTTGGCTTCATCTAAACTTCCATTCATTTATTCCAAGTATTGCTCAATATCCCAACAAAAGTTTCCAAGTAACTTAGCATTGCAGGTACTATCATACGATTCTAGTCCCTTGATATTTATCCTCACGGGCATTGACAAATTATTCCCATTGGAAACAACTAGTTTCAACGCATCGATGGTGTCTTCTTGGTCTTTGACTTGTGTCACAAGAGAGTTCAACAAGTCCTCCATTCTTCTTAATCATTTATCTACGTGATAGTTCAAGGTTGTAGTCATCATGTCTGCAATATTTTGACATTTGTCCACAATAGTATTAAAGGTCTAGCACATGTACACCATTTCCTATTCAAAGGATTATGCCTTCTCGCCATGCTTACAAAGAGAGCTTGTCATCTTCTCGACAATCTTCTTTAAGTCTGCAAACATGTTCCTCATCCTTGGCATCTTTGGATCTTGTACATTATTGCTATCCTTTGCATGTGATCCAACCATCAACAATTACCCAAATTCCTGTAAACTCATCCCAAAGCATGCTACTTTGCTTCGAGTTCCTTCATTTGTCATGATGAAGCACAACAAACCGTCTCAAAATATTCTCTGAAATCCCTTATCACAAAATTGTAGTTTGCCCAAATTTTTCTTTGCGCACTTGAGTTCCACTAAAGTCTATATTGGCACTTGAGGTCACGCGACACTACTTTTCCTTGACTAGAAGGGCTTGGCCAACCCATGCTTACTACAACCAGAATATTCCTCTTCACTTAAGGTCTTCCCATATCTCTGACTTAAGCTACAACAAGTTAGATGCATAACTATGTCCAACACAACCTAGTTCATCCAACAATAGGAATGTGTCCAACCATAGCCTTAAAACATCCCTACAATACTTAACACTTAGCCAATAAAAAATAATGCAAGGAACAATATCACTCAACAATTATAAAGAATCAACAACACACAAGTATGGGTGGCACTCAAGGTAGGTTCCTAACACTTTATTATAGGAATAATGTTACACAATACATTAGAGGAGCACTCCTAATTGATTTTAGCTCAATTGCATACTATAATTACACTTAGGCAAAACAACCTACAAGAACTATCAATCCAACCCCTGAAGTATCAATAGGGATGTCTCTTACAAGTCATATCTCCTTCTTTGTCTCACTTAGCCAATGCAAATTCGTCCCATTGTGCCCAGCCTTGAACTTAGCATAATAATAGAACTCCTTTTGCACTCTTGTAAATGACTCTTGCTTGTTTCATGTTGCTTGTTGCCTTTTCACTTCAAGGAGTCCTCCTTTTATATAGGACTTGCCTTTCACTTGTAATCCCCTTCATTCTAAGGTGGACCCAAGTGTCCACATAACTGTCTTGATTCCCTTCATGACTTGTCCACTAACCATCCATGTCCAACAAGTGCACCTCGAAGTGCACCCAAGTCTACCCCAATGCACCCAAGTCATCCCAATTGCACTCAGTCCATGCGTTAAAGTCATCCCAAGTCTGCCTAGTCCATCCATCCAACTAGTATTGGTCCATCTGTCAAATTCATCCTAAGTCCGCCTAGTCCATCTATCCAACAAGTCTCGGTCTATCCATCTAACTTGTCTCAATCTATCTGTCCAATTCATCTTGGTCAACCCAATCCACATGAATACACCCAAATTGTTCGATTCCACATGATTGCACCTAGAACCATTCAATTACACCCAACAATGCATGCAAGTACATTTAGTGGATGTGCACCTGATGGATGTGTGCCAATATGGTGTACACCCAATGAGTGCATCCCATGGTTGCAGTCCACTTCTACATGTGCCCAAAGTCACTTCGAATATCTGTCACAACCCCCAAGTGTGGACTACCCAAATTTGTTGGTTCGTATATACTCTAGGCACCCAAGTCATCAATCTCTCTAAGCCACTCTTGTTTGATATGCAAAGTGCACATCCACAGACGAGGCTACTCACAACAATCTTCTTTTCCTTTTCTAGACAAGTTATCTTCCAATATTCTCTTAATGGATTTGATTAGTGCGAGCTGCCATTGTCTGCGGTGCGCCCTATATATGAGTAGGGGCGACTGTCTCATTCATGATGCACCTTGCCAATGGTTCAAGGCACTGAAAATTGACTCATTTAAGGCATCAACTTTCCATATTGTATGTTTGTGTCAGTCACTAACCATTGAGGTGATCGTGCAACAAAGGCACTCGAAACCATTGAAGACCACATGAAGATGAGAGCCTTACAATAACACTCTCTATTATTTGTAGTGATTTATACTACGTAAAGAACCAAAATTGAATTACATATTTAATGAATCATATCATTGTTATTCTATGAACACTTTAATCTTAGATTTATATATTGTTTTAATAAAGTTTTTATTTGAATCAAACATAAACACTAGGGATGAATTATTTGATTTGGTGGCCTTAGGAGGCACACTAGAGAGATTCGTTGATACATATTTATCTTATGGTTGAGAATTAACTATGTAGAGTAAGAGTTCAATATTTTTGGCAAAATGTTTTTTGTATATCTAATTCAATGGTTCATAGATTTCTTTCAACTCAAATTCATTTAGTTAGTTTTGTTGGAATTAAAATTCCTTATATCCATGGAACATTTTATAGGTAAAACCATAAATATCACATATATAAAGTATGCACATCAACTAAGTGTACTAGAGCTAGTTTTTTATTTGGGAACCTATGGATTATGGACCCACTATTCTCTAGCCACACCACTCTAATTTTCCCATGGTATACTAAATTTCAATTGTCTTACAAATCCTGAAATATTGCATCACCTTATATATTAGTCCTTGAACATGCATGAAAAATACACTACAAGGAGAACACCTTGTAGTGAAGGCAGGTGGCCAAAGGTTTTTTTTACTGGTGCGCTTATAAGGTACATACAACCCATTTTTCACACAAAACTAATGTCCCAATGCTCAACTATTAAGGTAGACCATTATGCGTTATAAACAAAAAATAGAAGCAATGAAGAAAGCCTTGATCACTATTTTTGTAAGTGAAGAGGTGATTTGTCATATTAGATCTATCAAATATTCTTGGAGTGCTTTGAAGAAATTGAAAGATCTATAAGATTCACATTCAAAACTTGAACTATTTCAATTGTTGATCAATCTCTTCAACCTCAAAATGAGGGATAATGATTGCATGGCTTTAACTTCCGAAATTAAAGCCTTCATGAACAACATTGATGCTACTAGTGTGAATATAGACATTTCTCTCACAAAATTCATCAAGGAACTCTACGCTACATATTCTCACTATCTTGAATCACTTCAATCTAGTGGACAATTGAAGTTCCTCGACTTTGACTATTTGGTGGAGAAAATTGTAGAATGTGAGAAGGCTTTTGGGAAGAAGACAAAGCAACCAACTAGAGAGACTATGTGCCTCGCTAAAAAAAGGAAGAATCAGTCACATGATTCTTCTAGAGGAGAAGGTAGTAAGAGAGGACAAAGAAAGAATAATTTCAGAGGTAGGGGGGTAGGCACAATGAAGGTGAGAGGTTTAATCTTCATTTTGTTCTTTGTGGTAAGAATTGACATGAAGCAAATACATGTAGAATCCCATGGGAGAAGATCAAAGACAAGAAGGAACAAAAAGAAGACAAGGGTAAATCTCTTGAATCCACTCATTTTGGTGTTTATCACAATAATATTGACATAAATGAAGTTTTGTTCAAAGCTTCATTTGATTCTTGGAGAGATGCCTGGTTACTTGACATTGGTGCTGCTTGTCACATGATGTTCCATATATTATTTTTTGTAGGATTGGATGAAAATGTAGAGGGTGTAGTTTACTTTGTAGATATATCTAGCTTCAAACCTGTAGGGATTAGCATTACCGGGCTCAAATTGCACGGATTCCCAAATTTTATTTTTCATGATGTTCTTTATCTTCTTGATTTGTGAAGGAACTTGTTGTCTCTTGTGCACGTTCAACAACAATTCCATTCCATTCACATGTTTGATGAAAATTTTAAAGTAAGGAGGTATTTTGACAACATGGTCATCATGAAAGGATGGGAGGATGACAAATTGTTTACACTGAAATGAACATCCGCATGGACACATAATTCTGCACATATTCTCACTATGATGAAGGTACATTGTCTTCTAGTATTTTGTGGCATGCTAGATTTTGGCACATCAAATATGATAGCATTTATATGCTGAAGAGAAATGGGGTTTTTGGTTTTCCTACCATTCCAAGGAATTTGAAGCAATGTGAGATTTGTATCCTTTGGAAACACAACAAGCAACCTTTTCATGATTCCACTTCGAGAGCATGTAGAAAGCTAGAATTGATACACTATGATTTGTGT
>SNQJ01S0092804.1:18542-33438 GCA_010110895.2 Picea sitchensis | reverse complement strand
ACATGCCTAGTTTTCGATTAGTCAACAACCCTAACTTGAAGTAATCATAATTTTGTACCTGTAATGTATAAACATTTGAAATTGATATACAATGTTCTTCAGTTTGTTTTATGCAATTCCTCTAAGTGTCACTACTTTGAACCTCTCAGAAAAGGAGTTATAGCAAAAATGGCATACCTTGTTGAATTCTGGCTTATTCTAGAGAGAGTCCTTGTAGAGCGTACCCCACATGGAATATTTGTTGAATTGATCTAAAACTATTACACAAAATAATACAGACTGTACCCTAACCAACACATTTTATCTCATTGAATTTGGATCTTTTATGAAGAAGTTATGATATTTTTACCCGAAACACCTGTTTTTGACTAGTTTCAGGATTAGCCACAAACCCTATTTTCCACGAAGTGTAACTCCCAAAAAACAATGATCCACAAGATGAATTGTTTACCACAGATACTTGGATATGTTTTCTCAATGACAGATCAATTTAACGGTCTGAATCATTATAGAAAAAAAAGTTATAGCAAAAATGGTGAGATAACCTGTAAATAACATACCTTAGAAAGCACCATCAAAATAATTTATCCTTCCTTGCATTTTGGCCTTCTTTTCTTCACCTTCCCTCACAATTTTGGATTATATATCCTTGGTTACCTCGGACTCCTATATATATTCAATACACTCAAGTGTGTATAAAATGAGAGAGCCTTGCCTCTTATTTATACTCTCCAAGTAGCTTCCTTAAAAACATCTTCTAGGTCGCTTGGCCCACTTTCCTTATTTTAGGGTTAACCCACTTCTAATTTCTCCATTAAACTTATTATTGAAATAATTTATTTTGTATTCACTTTGAATTATAATACACTCATCGCTTCACTTTATTATTTACCTTTTAAAATCTCTTAAACCACTTTGTCTACTTTGACCTTTTGGGGCTTCTAGATGACATATGAGGGTCCTCCAACTTCGTAAGGCCATAACTCTCAAACCATGAGGAGTTATGTGACATTCCACATACCACCAAAAATGGAATGACATGTAATATCCATCTATAATAGTATTACCTTAAAATATAGCAAAAATCATATCGTTATCCATCAAACAAACTTGGGTCCATTACCCAAACCTGCGTTCTCCAACTTCACATGGTAATAACTCTCTAACCGTGAGGAGTTATGTGACGTTCTACATACCACAGAAAATGGCATGACAAGAACTATCCATATAGGATAGTTTCACTGAAAAATTCACTATCCTTCATCTCATTATTCCACAACTAAGCATGGGTTCTCTTACTACGCAAAGTGTCTTCCCATGAGGGCTTTCACCATAAGGGGACCACTTTGGAGTTCATCCATATTTACTTCTTATCAACCATGAAAAAACAATAATGAGTCATATTTACATAAAACAATCTTGGGTCCATTACCCAAACCTTTGTGCTTTGGGGCTTTCTTCAAGGGTTGACATCAATGACAACCGACCTTAATCAACACTCTTCCTCATCCAAGCAAGTAAATTCCTTATTATAACAGTCTAAGATAGCATGGTGTTGGTCCAACCAATCCATACCAATTAGGCAGTCATAGTAACCTAAAGGTATGATGTTCAAATATGCTTTAGTACTCAGTCCATTCATGTCCATTGGACATGCCTTAACCATCTCATTAATTTTTCTTTTAGCTCCGGTAGCCAGTTGCACCAACCAAGATTTTCAAAGCTTTCTTCTTGGAAAATGAAATTTTCCCACCATCTTAGAATCTATATAACTATGACTATATCCTGAATAAATTAAAATAACAATGGTTTGGTTGTTGATCTTACCTTCCACTTCAATCATATGTAACTGAAACTCATCTTTCTTGTTGTCCAGGGCTGCATATATCCTAGGTACATTTCTACCCATGTCCTCCACTGTATCAGCTTGTTGTACATTATGAATAGTCCTCACTTTTTCACCTCTGTGAGGACAATCTCTATACATATGATCTCCCCCACAACCCCAACATTGAATAGGTGATTGCCTTGGTCTTTGCCCCACTATTTCAGTCATTCTAGGTTCTCTAGAAGCTGGTTGTCCCTAAGGATTATTTCTGAAGAAAGGTGGCTTAGCCCCCTTCTTCCTCTGTTCGATCTTGTTTTTCTTCTTGTCTTCCCAATATTTTTGGAAATTTGCCCTTCCTTTATGTTGATCATAAAGGAATTTATCTTTCCTTATGGTCTCCTCCAATGTTTTGGGATCATCATATTGTATCTTTTCACTGATAAATGATGGAAACCCACTCAAATACCTTTGAATCTTAACTGGCTCATCCTTTATGAAAGAAACATATTTTAGCATCTCTAAAAACTTTCTCTCATATTCATCTATGGTCATACTCCCAAGCTTGAGTTGAAAGAAATCCTTCATTTTCTTGTCATAGTATCTCTTAGTTAAGTATTTCTTTTGAAAATACCTCTTGAATTCCCTCCAAGTAACATTTTTCTCATCAATGTGTTGCACCTACACAAATTGGTCCCACTACATGGATGTCTTTCCCTTGAGCTGATAGATGGAAATTATTCCTTCTACGTGTGAAGAGTAATTATGCAATTGAAAATAATTCCTCATGCTTAGAATCCATGTCTTTGCATCCTCATCCTTCTTGTGCTCACCATAAAATGTAGGAGGCTTGATTTTGTTCATTTCTCCTTGTAGCTCATCCACCCTAGACCTCCTCTTATGTTTCCTGACAGGGGATGGAATTGAACTACTGTGTGCTCTCCTAGTGGAATGCTCTGGGGAGTGATGGTGATGTCTACCAACACTTCTTTTTCTTCTCCCCTCATCATGAGACCTGTGACTTCTTGATTTGCTTGAGTCATTCTCCTTATCCATATTATTTTCTATTATGTCCAAGCTATGCATTAACTTTATGTTGAAGCCCTCCTGATGCTCCTTGGATTTAATAAGTCTATGATTATCAACTTTATAACTTTGAACATCCTTTTTCCAACTTTTAATGCTCTCTACCGTGTCCATGCTTTCTTCCTTTCTTTGTCCATGTCCATTTGAATTTGTACCTTCACTACGCATATTGACATACATCCCTCTGATATCATCTTCATGTTTGTAAGCCCTCTGTGTATCTTCCATGATTCTTAACTCTGTGTTGATCATGTTCTGATATAATTTTTGTTAACTCTGCAAAATGTGCAGTCAACAAAATTTGTTAGGCTAAATAATTTAACAAATTCATGAAATTATGTACAATTCTGGTTCAATAATGCATCATAATTCTTTCTTCTAATTTCCTTCAAAATTGACTACCTAGATAAATTTTCTAGTTCAATAGTTATATTCTACTATCGAATACCTTTCCAACACCCACTTCCATGCTCAATTCTGAGTCTTGAGCAGAAAGTTATGGTTATTTGAAAAATTTCCATTAATTCTTTTGTTCACACTTCAACTTGGTGCAAATCTACACTATAATTATGCATTTTTGCACATACTCCATTGGATTTTTGGTAGGATCTCAATTGGGTTTCTTCATATACATATTTTGGATATTCTTTCCAAGTTTCACCTCTTTCTGGGTTCTGGGCTGCTAGTTATCGCTTGTTGAAGTTCTAGGCCAATTAGTGTTTTTGGTATGGAATGCTACAGGTACCTTTTGTGCCATCTTAAACATTTTTAACATGCCCAAAATTTTAATCATATCCATTATTGTGATCTATGGTTCAATAGATTTCCATAGACTACTCATGTGCCTCAATCTGATTACGAAGCATAAAATTATGGCCCTCCGAAGTTAGCTAGTTCTTAAAATTTACTCTCCATTGTTTGTCCTGTAACTTCCTCATTAAAGCTCCATTTGAAGAATGGTTTACACCATTAGAAATCTCTCTCTGGGCTCTTTCAATTGAGCTATGAGACAAAGTGTACCTTTTTACTACCTTGGTACACTTTGTTCTCATGGTTTTTGAGTAGCTAAAAACGTTGTTTAGGGCCTTAAAAACGTGCTACAAAAAGATGACCTTCAAACAATATAAAATGTTGCAGAAAATCACTGGTTTTCTACTATTGTAGACCATCCAAATGACTTCGCGTGCACAAATTTGAAAATGTACACCCATATTTAGCATGTGCAACAACACCATAAGGTTCTGCATGCTCCATGCACCTATAACCAATGTAGATCACTTCTCTGTTGTGCCAATATCTAGTGAGCACTACTTTTGTGTCATGTGCCAATATCTACTGCGCACAATTTTGGTTCATGCACTGATACCTGTTGCGCGCAAATTTTGTGTTGCATGCTAATATTCCACGCGCATTGCACTCTATGCAATGCACCATGCCAAAGTTTAGTAACTCCCACTACGCACCAATACTTTGCGCACACCATTAATTAAATCGTCACACAACATGAATATTCAGCATGCATGCATTGCATACCAACATTGTGTGTGCACCAAAAAAATTCCTCTGCACTCTACCAATACTGCACACATCACGCGCACCAATATTATGTGTTCGCACACTACGTGCACCAATATTACACATGTGCCACCCAATCTGCACCGCACAGTGCTAAATTTAGTGCCCACATCCATGCACTATTATTTTTTCATGCTTCACTAGCTCTGCTCCACTAGCTCTGCTCCACATAGCGCCAAATTTAAGTGCGCACACCCGCGCACTGTTATTTTTCGCACATTGCCAATTCTGCATTGTGTAACACCAAATTTAAGTGTGCACAACTATGCACCGTTATTTTTCTCACACTACCAATTTTGCACTGCACAGAGCCAAATTTAAGTGTACACACCTGTGCACCATTATTTTTCATGTATTACCAACTCTGCACCACGTAACGCCAAATTTAAGTGCACACACCTGTGCACCAATATTTTTCCGCGCATCCCAAATTGTACTCTGCAACACCAAATTTTAGTGTGCAGAGCCACACACCTTTATTTTCCACACATCACAATTTTTTCACCATGCATCACGCATTTTTAGTGTGCACACCTGCACACCTTCATTTTTCTGCACATCAATTCCTCGTGAATTTCACTATAGAAATTGGGGATTTTGCCAAACATTTCCCAATTTTCACCATGAACATTATGCAACTATGAAATTTGTTCAATTTCACTCTGATAACACCAATTCAACCTCTGTAACAACAAATCATTGTTGGTTGACATTCCCGAAATGAATTTTATTTTCCAAACTCAATTCACGAATTGAGAATTTTAATCAACTAATATCGTTCCATCTTTCATGGCTTCTCTGTAACTTGAAATTCAACCAATTCCAGGTCTGAATTTGCTATAATAGATATTAAATTAAGAATATCTCACCACTTGGCCAAATTTCTCAAATTTCCCATGAATTTAACAACGGAAATTGGGGCTTTTGCTCAATTCCACGCAATTGCTTCTGATTTTTACCATCGATGCACTGTAACTTGAAATTTGGCCACTTTGAAATCAATTCTCTGTGAAATTTTTCTTCAATTCAACATGCTCGAACCATCCAGGCTCAATGTTGAAAACTAGGGCTTTGATACCATATTGTAGTATCCCCAGCATCCAACTGGGCTATGCCACACAAAATTTTCAAACTATATACTAAATTAAAACATATAGAAACTCTGCAAATGCACAAATTCATACAAAATAATAATACAAATACAGATGCAACACACATAGGAAAAACCCATAAAAATAAACGCATACATAATAATGCAGCATGTAATTTAACACACAATTGACACTTATCTTGGTAAAAATATCACCAATTGCATGCATACCTTCCATGTTCCTCCCATCCTTATACCACACTACTCAAAACTTTCAGTAGTGGGTCACCCCTGGAGTTGGGACTAAACTCCACTCGGGAAAAGGAATTCCTAACCATGTTGATGTATCTCAGATAACAGGAAAAACTCCATCACAGGTGCCAACTTGAACTAACTGCCTACAATCTCTCATTCCCCACATGCATATCCCACCCTAGGAAGTGTGCCCCTTATTTTCTCAACAGTGCTTCGGTTGCCCCACTTCCTTTCCCGGGCTTCAGCAATAGGATGGACAGGAAGTCTCGGAGCCTTGTAGCTGCAGTTTGACACCTTCAGGAAATCAATTCCGAACAATTCTCTTACCTATAGAGAATTTCTCATGGGCTTGACAACCCGCTTGTTCAATCTCCCACGGGCCTGAAAACTCTCTTCTTCAATCCAACTCCTAAGCTAACCAGGTATAGATACTGGTATGGGTACGGTTACAGGTATAGTGACAAGAAGGTAAAGAGGACAACTGAATGAGTGAGTGCGTGATGATGGAATGATTGGAAAATGAACTAATTCCAAACTATATGTATGCATGTTCCCAACTTGACACTTTTCATGTTGAGAACTACTTTGGCCCACTTGTCCCCATCCTTAGAACTTAGGACAAAATAATTATCCATACTTTATACTTTAAGGAATATTAATATAATATTCCTTTTTGGCTTAAGCTCCCTAGCTTAGCCCCTTATCCTTCAATTTTATCCCCCTTTCCTTAACTAATGGAGTTTAGTCCCCCATACTCTTTTACATGGTTGGTCTACCGCAGTGATGTTTTTTTCATTAATATTTGCATGTGATTACATTTACATTTACATTACAGATATATTGTCCTTTCTACATCCTAACTCACCAGCCTCAAAACAAAACATATAGACAAAGGCTCTCTGGCCTTAAAATCACACACACTTAATTTTGTTGTACGCGGTATCCTGGAATGTGCACACTTCATCATTTTAGTGTACAGTACATGTGCGCACTATACCATGGAAGGTGCATGCAAAATGATGTCAAACAACTCACTAGCTTAAGTACATTTGTATTTACATTTATAGTGCCTAGGGATATTACATGCACTCTACTGGTGGTGCAACAAGTGACCATAAAGTTGCAGTTGCACCTATAAAGCCATGCTGAGAGTGATTGATAGCTCTATCTACAAAAGAGAGAGAGAGAGAGAGACCAGGTAGAAAAAGTGGGAAAATTGCCAATATCTGACCCAAATATGACACATATAAAGGATCTAACCACCTAGATAGTGAGGAGGAAGACAAACAAGCTACAAAACACTTCCAGAAACAAAAAAAGAATAAGGATTTTCCAAATATAAGGAAGAATCACTACATCTTTCCCCATTGGAGTCATCATTTCTGTTATAGAAAAAAACCCCTACGGATAGGTGAGCACTCCCTCATATCTGCCATTGATCCGAGATAGAGTGTAGGATATATAACAATATGAAATTTGTCTAGATTTAGTGTAATTGATAATAATACATGCAATGAGAAGGAAGAGAGTATGGCTCTTACCTTTTACTCGATGGTTGTCCTTGCATAATCTTGGATTATGTAACTTCATAGATCTAGTTCCATCTCTTTGAACCTACTTCCTACACACAAGAATACAACAATACCAATCTCAAACACTTTCAAGCAATTGGAATGTCAAATACTATTAGATCTAACCTGATCTACTCAAGGAAGAACAAATCTACCATTTATATGCACATAAAACTGAATAAAAATAATCAATGGAGGGGAAACGATAGAGATATATATTCATAAATAGAGAAACATTTTATCAATCAAGCATATACCTTCAGTTCCCAATTGACGGTTCCTCCTAGGTCCTTTCTCCAACCCCTCCTTATCCCTCACACAAGCAAGAAAAAATATGATCTGAAGACTGATTGTAGAAGAATTTCTCTGAAAATGAGTAGCATAAGTTTACTCTGTAATATTCCTCCTTTCCTCCCTTGGAATTCCTTCCTTATATAGATTGATGGAGGAGGCTAGGGGATGTATTTATACTTCTATATCTTAGTGAACTCTCAGTCTAATATGAGCTCCCAAGTTCATCATGCAAGATAGACAACTCACCCAACGTCGAGCTCCTCAAAACTCATAAAATATAGAAGGTTCTAGGGGAGGTCACACCCTATCAATGGTGCAACAAGCACCCAAAAATTTGTTGCCACACCTTTCCAATGGTGCAAGGAGCTAGTGGTCACACATTTCTAGGAATGCAAGGAGTGATTTCCCTCAAAAACTCAATAATCGAAGGCATAAAAGGTATCTCTCAACATGAAAACACCAGTAGGTCCTCAATGAATCTCTAGGGTGGAAAATAGAGTTATAAAAAAATCACCATGAACAACACTTAGAAACCATGACATGAGCCCTCTCTAAGGAGTCTTATCATTCGAGTTGAATATGGGTGCCATTGTGAGCTCTTAGGCATCATGAATTGATCTTGGGTTTGTGACCATATTTAAGGGACTGAAACAAAATCCTCTATCCCTAAACCTTTCTTCTCAAGATCAAGTGTTATGGAAGATCCCTTGAACCATGACATTCGAGCTCTATTAGTTATCAATCTACTCCAAAAGTGATATGGGTTCCATGACTAGGTTAATTATGCACTAAGAATGTGTCTAGAGGTATAACCAAGGTCATAGGAGAAGAATAATGGATTGTGCACCCTAAATGACACTTTCTAGGCTCAATCATCTTGAACAACACCTACAACCCATAGATATTCTAAGGCTATATGATCTTAATCTTAGGGGGGATTATAGTCTAAGTTCAAATGTATAAGTCATAAAGTCATATTTTTATGTAAAAGGTAAATTGATAGATATGTAATTTATGGAGTCAATCCTTATAAAAGTTGACTTCATCAACAAGACACCATATAAGAAGGAAATATGAAGAGAGTCAAGGTTGGAAAGGAGAGGTCCCCAAAATTGGCCCCATTGCATGTAATGGTTCTTTTTAATGGAATCTATCTTCTCCAACTCTCTCTTTCTCATATTCGTGTAGTGTATTCAATTCATGTATTTTCATCAATGTTCTTTTGATTAATTTCATGGTATATTTGTATGTTCTCTCTCCTCTTCTCTTGGAATTCATGCCTTTTGGATCTTATCCCTCAAGATCTAGATCACTATATTGTTGAACGTGTCTTTGAATGACAACACAACACCCTTGTATGGTATCGTTTCCCTACTAGAGGGATAGAGGTGCCATGATTAAACCACAACATCTGCCTTAAACAAGAATATGTTGTGGGCCCACACAAAGAATCATTCTTCAGGCCATAGTCAGGGTTTTGTAGCATTTGAGTGGGATATGGGTGCCATGAGTAGGTTTTGTGCACTAGAAATGGGCCTTGAGGTCCAAACATGGTCGAGGTAGAAATAAGGGGCTTAAGCCCTAAATGAACCTTCTAAAACTCAAGCATTATGGTTAGGGGAGGAAAACACTTCGGTCTTACACCCTAAATGTCACTTCTAGGGTTCACTCGCCATGAACAATACATACAAACCACAACACAGTCACTCTTTAAAGTTGGATATGGATGCTATTATGATTTTTTGTGCACTAAGTATGGGTTTCAAGGCCTTAAACATGGTTGAGAAAGGAAAATAAGTACCTCGGGATATTGTTGAATATTCTTTGATTGAAGAGCCTTGAACAAGTCCTTGAACCAACAGGTGAGTCCTTTGTAAGGGTTCTTTTCATGCGTAGTAGGGTTTGTGCACTAGAAATGGGTATTAATACCAAACATGATCTAAGAAGGAAACAAGGGCCTTAAGCCCTAATTGAACCTTCTCAAGATCAAGCACCATGAACGAAACCTAGACATAGTGACATGAGCCCTCACTAATGGGTCTTTGGCCTCGGATTTGGATATGGGTACCATTAAGATGTTTTACACACTACATATGGGTCTTGAAGCCTTAACCATAGTTCTTGTGGGGAAACAATAGACTTAGGACCTTGACCATGTGTTGGATTTTATCTTCTACTTTATCATTCATCTACTCTGATCCTACCTTACTGTCATAGATTGACCCAAGTTCAGATTTAACAAGCTTCCAACAAAATCCCTCTAAAACTATCGGCCCTCCTGGTAAGCTAGAAGGCAACGCAGCACACATGTTGTACTGTGCAGTCTCACTCGAGATAACTCTATGGGTGGCAGAAATACTCAGGTGTTTGCAGCCTAGGAATGAGTGGAGATTTGTGGTTGTACCTTGTAAGATTTATTTATTCATTGTAACATCTGACTAGAGCATTCATTCTATTCATGCATGTGAAATATCATGTTTAACTAGTTACTTCATTCATTTATCTAACATTCAATCACTTAACAATAACATAGATGCATACATTCATTCACATAACACACGTGTTACCGTGGTTCACCCCTCCTGGGCTACGTCCACAAAGATCTGGCTCTCAAGCTCTTTATTATTGTTTATTAATATGTCACCCCACACGTGTTTACAATCTTAAATCTTACACTCTCAACAGGCTCCTCGATCCTTGTGAGGCTTACTAGATTTCACCAGGCTCCTCAGCCTGCGATATAACCCTCAGGATCGAGTTTCTCACTACTTCCCTAGCTCACTAGTCTACTGAATAGTACAATTCTTACAACTCTCTTCCATCCGCCCTCTCCCCCGTCTATTCTCTAAGTACTACTCATTTATATTCTTGGCTCATTGGCCATTACAATACATTGCAAAACCCCCAACCCTAGTACAGTTAGGTCTTCCTTGCATGTGCTCCTCGTATGCTTCCCTCACACGTGTTGCTTTTCTTCCAGATGTCCTTTCTTCTCTTCATGCTTCTCTTCCAAAAATAGCCTTTTCTCCTAACCAGTTCTACGTCCAACATGCCCCCAAAACTGACATATGGCTCGTCCCGAGCCACCTAAGCTTTGTGCGCTACTTCAACAGCTCCTGCAAGAGTGTGGAACTTATTTGTGAGCTCCCTTGCTTGTGTTTGAGCCTGCGCAATCTTTTCTCTGAGTGCGTCCAACACTTGCGTTGTGATCTCCTCATTGATAATTTCTATGACTTTGCCTGAGTTTCAACATGTTCTTATTTGCCTCCTCTTCTTGCGCTATGACTTCCGCAACTAGCTCTCAAAGAGGTTCCATTTGAGCTTGTCTATCCTTCTTCTATGTCTGCGCAACTATGAGCTCTGCTTCCAGCTTCTTCATGTCTTGTACTCCTTTGAGTCGCTTAGTGATCTTCATCATTTTCTGCCTCTCATTGAGGTCTTGGATAGTTGTGCTTATCGTTTCCTCTTCCTAGTCCAACTGTTGAACCTGTTGATCCTCTTCCAACTTTTTCCATAGATGTGGTGCTCTATCAAATAAGTCGACAGATGCGCTAACTTGTCATTCCGTTTCCTCCATCTTCCCTGTTTCTTTCTTCTTCCTTTGTTCCTTCACCTTCAGGGGAGTGGTAGGAATGAGTTGTTCCTGGAGGTTCTCGATTTCCTACCTATATTGATCGATTGTTTGCAAATTCTAATCAATTCTCTACGTTTCCATGGGCTCTGCTATTTGCGCACTTTTTGGAATTATGTCATATACTACAACCAATCCCTGTTCGAGCCTATCCACGTGATCCTTCTCGTCTTTGGTCTCGATCTTGACTTTCTCTAGTACCAGCTCCAAGTCCTCTCTGTTGTCCTTCGTTGCCACAATTCTGTTGTGTTTGTGCGTGCACATGACTATACCTCCTGCACGATAGTAACTTGCAGTTTGTATAGTGCCTTGGTTGGTATCTGCCCCATTACCAACTGTATTTTTGCCAGATCTTTTAAGGGTGTCTGGCCTACAATATCACCCATGTGAATCATGGTGGGTGTAACGTGGAAATTTGAGCTCGCCTATGCTATCATCTAGATCATATCCTACTCACTCAACGTAGCATTGGCTCCTGCTTCTGATGCTGCAGGGACTGACTCTATTCGTCTACCCACCCTCTGTGCTTCTCTGATCTATTTGAGGAGCTAACTTAAGTTAGCCAACTCATGCTGAATCTCGTCCCTTTGGTTTTGGGCATCTTCAAACTCCTCAACTTCCCAGTAGTGGAATATTTTGGCCACAAGGTCTGCATCGTCCTCAGTGATGGTATATTCTGAAATGTCTTATGTGCCTTGGAATTCTTGTGCAGACCCCCAGTGTGTATGATTGGCCTCTTGGTTTGGCCTTGTTCCTATTGGGTAGCACTCGATGTGGTTCCTTGTATTGTCTCATCCCTTCTTTCTTATTCTTTCGGTGCCTGAGTGGTGTCCTTTTTTCCCCCTGGGTACCTTTCTTTGGTGCACCCCCTTTCTTTTGTTGTTTCGGCTTCTTACTTGGATTTGGATTCTTGGGCGCAGGTTTATCTCTGGTAGGTGTCTGTTCTTTCCCTGCATCATCCTCATTATCTGTGGGCATCTCTTGAATCAGAACTGGAACTCTCCAGTCATCTTGCCAATCCTTGATGGTCATCTCTACATCCTCTTCCTTGACGCAGTATCATAGTTGTAGCCATTCCTTCTCGGGTTCCCTTCGTGCTTGGATCCAAATGGTATGTCTGGTCGCTTTGAAGTTGGTGATGTCCTGATATTGCATGACCACTTCTGGAGTAATCCGCCAAGTGTTGGAAATGCTCTCTTGAAGGTCGTTGTAATATACCGCGAACATGCCTGCAATTGCACTTCTAGTTTTGGAATCTGAAGTGCTCCCCAATGATATGTATCGCATTGCGCGACAATGACTAGTTCGTTCACAAAAGTATGTATACTTGGTATCCCTCCATCTGACCAAGGAGATCAATATGAGTAGCCAAGAGTAGTGAAACTTTGTCCTCGGGTCCTGTGCGTCTTTGCAGTCCTCAAGGAATAGGTTTAATAAATAAGGGGCCCAGCTAAGCATAGTGCCCTCCATGCATTGTGTTGCAGCTGCGATGACTCCGGTAGGGACTTTCTCCTTGTGGCACTTCTTGAGCAATTTGCATGCCATACGTTTGGTGGCCAGCCTTGTTGTTGCATCACTGATGTGCTTACTGATGATTTTGTATGACCCTCTTTTTGTGCCATATGTCTTCTTCATCTCCTCCGCCAGTGCCTTCTCCTTTGTATTTTCATCCAGGAACTGTGCGAGACTCTCCCCATGATATGGCATCCCTGTAATAAAATCATTGAGCTCTACGGCCATTGAGACAGGATCATCTACCCATAGGTACCCTCTGTGGGTAGCTTCCATCAACTGCTTAACGTAGTTATTTACGTTGCAGCCCCTTCCAAAATGTGGGATATCCAACAGGTTTAGAATCCCAGTGTTGGCCAATCTGGTTGCCCACTGTTTCAGTTGGAAAATTAGATCGCCGAAGGGTCCTATACCCATGTTGTCCAGGTAAACTTTCTTTGCAAATTCAGGAAAATTTTCCACGTCGGTCACATCATGGTCCGAGTACCGTAGTTTTCCACGCATCCTAACAGGTTAGTCATGATACGCACCCCTTCCGGAATGCATGGTAAGAATATGGTCGTTGCAGCCTGTCTATGCAGTGATCTTGCTACTGGTTTCTTTCCCTTCCGTTGTGGTGGCTAACTCAAGGTTCTACCCTCCATTGTTCTCTCCTCTGTATATGCCTCTGGCTGGCCAGTGAAATCTTCTACTATACCCTCCTATTGTTTCTCCAGCGCTGTTGTGTGTGACCTTTCTGGTGCAGCCACTTCTGTCTGGTCTAGGACCATCCCATTAAATCTTGGACCCTATTCAGGGTTTTCAAGGCGTGAAGGATTGCCTGCGTCCTTGGCCTGCTGGCTAGGTCCCACTTCTGGCATATCCATGTCCATGCCCACTGCCAGTGTTTGCTGGGTTTTCTCCACCACGGCTGTGGGGATCGTTGGTTCCATACTGGGTGAAGGGATTTCATCCAAGTTGACGAATTCAGTCATCTGTGTTGGTTCATTTTCGATTCCTTGTGGTTGTTGTGGTGCTCTGAGGTTGCTTCAAGGTCTTCTGCAAGCCTGACTCGACGCACCTAGCTTGGGTGGTGTCATGGTGGTTAAGATGATTTTCATCGAGCTAGTTCATTCTGTGACTCTTGCGAACTCCCTCTCTTCTCTGTATACTCTGTCTCTCTGTGCTTTTCTCAATTTCTCAATAACCCTTTCGTTACTCGCATGCTTTCCTTATATAGAAATTGTGTGAAACTTCTCGAAGAAGTTACTCGAGTTGTGGTTTAAATGAATTGGTGCTTCCCGCATACCTGCCATTGAATTCCCTTTATGTTACCAGTTGGCACGATTAATGTGACATCCCATCGAACGTTCTTGTCATTCAATTTTGATAAACACCACTAGTTGGTGCCTATTTGTCGTAACCACCATTTTTCCAATTTTCTGCCTTTTTCTGGCCATTGGTCCTTTTTCCGGCACGCTAACTGTTCCAATTGTGTTTTATGTTGTTTGGATTGTGCATGTGGACATTTATTTTCATTGTGCTACCTCTCCTTTAGTTGGGTGTTGTCTTCTGATGTCTGGCGTGGAAACCCCTCTGTTGCTATGCAAAGTCCTTTGTTGTCCGGTGCATTTTTTTATTTTTTTTATGCGCGGAAACCCTCCTTGAAACTTTTCCTCTTGATATGTCTATCATGCCAAGATTTGTCCCTTGCTTTTTGTACCTCTTGGTGAAATTGTGCTAGAATCCTATCTTCTTCCATGATCATCAATTGACTTAGCCTTTCTTGTATTGTGCCTCACTCTGTCATGTTTGTAATTACTGCTATGTGCATACTAGGTACCAAAAATTCTAATGGCACCACTGCTTCTTGTCCATACACCAATATGAATGGTGTCTGACCTATCAATTGTTTACATGTGGTCCTATATGCCCACATGTTAAGCCCTAATATTGGCTCATTACCCCTTAATTGGGGCATATTATATTAGTAATGTTATTTTATTTATGTCAGCTTTAGGCCATTAGTTGTAATTATACCTCCTAGTCTCCTATATATACCAAGGAGACATTTTCAT
>SNQJ01S0092804.1:2756-13050 GCA_010110895.2 Picea sitchensis | reverse complement strand
ACATTTAAGTGGGGTAAAAGGAGGTTGCCCCCTCAAAGAGGCTTATTATCTGAAATTATCTCTTTTTCAAGGCGTTGAGTACTTTTTCTGAGGTTTTTCTATGCTATATTGATGTTTGGTTCCTAACACCACATTATTGTTGGTATCTTCAATTCCCAATCGTCATTGTAGATCTTTGTCAATAATGGAAGATTCCACTATTCCATTTGCTTGAGGATGATATGGTATACTCTTTTGATGATAAACTTCAAACTCCTCAGTCATATCCTTAATAGTGTTGTTAATGAAGTGAGTGCCTTAGTCGCTCATAAAAATCCTTGGGCATCCAAACCTAGTGATCACTTTTTCAAACAAGAAGTATGTTATTGTCTCCGCACTGCAATCTTTTACTAGTGCTTCTTTTTCCCATATTGTTAAGTACTTTATCGCAGTAATAATATACCTTGCTCCTGACCTTTTTGCTAGTGGGTTAATTGGTCCCACAAAGTCTATTTCCCATTTGTCGAATACCTGCAAGTTTACTTGTGGCTTTAGGGGCATCTCGTCCCATCTATTCGGTTTACCAACCCTCTGACATACATCACATCTCTGGAAGTAGTCCTTTGAGTGTCTGTGGACAGTCGACCACCATAGTCCTGCATGCAATACCTTCTTCACGGTAGCTTTGCCTGCATAATGTCCTCCTTCTATTCCCTCATGGGCCTCTGCTAAAATCTTAGGTCTTTCATGTTCTAATACACATCTTCTCAAGATGTTGTCTGCACCTATATTGTATAAGTGTCCTGCAATCAATTGATAATTTTCAGCTCTGACTACCAGATTTTTCTTTTGTGCAGTGTTGAATTCTTGTGGCGCAGTCCTTGTACTCAAATATTGAATGATGTCCGCAAAATATTCATCAACTACTTGAACTAAAAATAACTGTGCATCGAGAAATTTGTCCTCTGTATTCGCAGGTTCTTCTCCATTGGTGATCCTTGATAGGTGATCAGGTCCTACATTCAACTTCCCTGGTTTGATTATCACTTCGAATTCAAATTCATGGAACAACAATAACCATCTACAAATTCTACCCCCCAACACTGGCTTGTTGACTAGGTATTTGAGAGATGAATGATCTGTAAACATATTGAAATGTTTTCCCAATAAGTAATGTCTGAATTTTTGAAGCACATAGACCATAGCTAAGCCTTCTCTCTCTATGGTATTGTAATTATGCTCCGACTCTAACAGTTTTTTGCTAGAAAATGCTATAGGATGGTCTAATTCCCCTTCTCCTGGTTGTGCCAGAATAGCTTCAAGTGCTATGGTTGATGCATCTACATGCAGATGGATTGTCTTGTCCCATTCTAGGAATACTAGTATTGGTGTGATTACCATCTTCTCTTTTAGAGTGTTTAAGCCTTGATGACAATCCTCATTCCACTAAAACTTGCTATCTTTTCTCAATAGCTTCTCCATTGGTGCAATGATCTGCGCATACCCTTTTATGAATTTCTTGTAGTATCCTGTGTGTCGCAATGTTTCTCTTAACTAACGTACTGATTTTGGTGGTGGTAGATTAACAATTACTGCAATCTTGGCAGGATCTACTAGAAATCCTAGTTTGCATACTATATGGTCCAATAGTATCCCAAAGGGTGTTCCAAACATGCACTTCTTGATGTTTAATGATATCTGACATTGTTTGCATATTTCTAACATCATCCTCAACACCTCTACATGGTATTTCAATAGATTGTATATTGTCCAATCATCCAGATATACCTCTAGAAACTGGTGGATTAATTCTTTCAATGCAGCTATGACTACTCTGGAAAATATTGTTGGTGCATTCTTCAATCCAAACTACATGACTATGTATTGGTAGGACCCCCATTCTATGGTAAAATTGGTCTTGTATCTATCTTCCAAGGATAACTTGATCTGATGGTAGCCTGAGAATCCGTCAGTGAATGAGTAAGCTTCATGTCCTCCTACATTCTCCAACACCTGGTCTATGAAAGGGGTAGGGAAAGGGTCATGTAGGAAAGCATCATTCAACTTCCTCATTTCAACACATATCCTTATCCCTCCTTGCTTCTTCTCCTGAACTACCATAGGGCTTACCCATTCAAATTCATCTACTAGTTCTTTGATTCTAGCCTCCAACATCCTATCACTTTTTGCTTATATATTGGATTTAGTATATATGGTCTCTGTTTGATCGGTCTTACCTCAAATATAAGAGGTATCTTCATTTCACCTAGCTCTCCTACTATGCCTTTCATTTATGTGAATGTTGTTGGGAACAAGTCGTTGTACTCATGTAGTAACTCTGTTATGCTCTCTATTGTTTGCTCATCCCAGTAATCTCCAATGTTGGCCATTTTGAATTCTCAATTGTACCAATGTTGACTTTATTCACCTTGATCGGCACAACAAATACTTATGCTTCCAATGGTGGACCTTCCACCTCTCTTTAACCTTCAACTTTCGTTATCTAAATGTTCCGCAGGTCATCTTCATCTGGTGCTTATTCCTGCACATGGTAGCATGACAGTAGCTCTTTTACTTTCTGTATGTTCTGTTGTATCTCTTCTATCATGAGTTCAGCTGTCGGTTCTTTAATGAATATCACCCCTCTGATTCGTTTAAGTGCTAAGTCTATGTTGGGGTTCTCATGTTCAAATAAGAAAGTGACCATAATTGTTTTTTGTAATATTGTCAAGTATGTAGTTCCTCTATGCAATTCCTGGTCCGTATACCAGTTTGTTGGAATCCCTTCTAATGTGTGAATAAAGTGATGAGGTCGTTCTTCTAGTAGTGTCATCCTCCATAGCGTTCTACACTTCTCCAAGTGTTCCACTGGTATCCCCTATCTATCGTACTTATGCAGTTGGTTGCTTCCCTGTTCTACACCAAATCTGATGCACAATAACCTCTTACATTGGTACCAGTCCTTGACTGTCTCTTTGTGCGTACCCCACCATCTTGCATGTGTTGCCTTTAGTGTTATATCCAAGGATAAGAGCCTCTGATTTTCTAACACTTCATCTTCGTATCATGTTAAGAATGCTTCTAAGTCATTCACCCCATGGAAGATTGGAGGTTCCCTTATCTTCGTACCTACCCATCTTACTGCGCGGTCTATTCTTGCACATATTCTTGTGGAGACTCCATGTAACCTTTGCTTCCAATTATCTAAGCCTGTATCTGAGTCTAACATGCATGACATGATACTTCTCCAACTGAGTACCCCATCTATAGTTGGGTTCACATAATATTCTTCTCACAGGGTTGTTCTGTACAACTGGTTAATTTCCTCTAGGTCTAAGCAAGTGGGTTCTACAAACCTTTCCCCTTCTGATGGATCCAACGACGCAATGACTTTGTAGTCTCTTGAATAAAATGTCATCTTCCTTGTCTTTAAGTTGATTATGGCCTGATTGTCAAACACCCAATTCAAGCCCAACAATGATGGATAAGGTGTTGTGCCATCCACTATCTCTATCACTTCGAAATCAACTTTAGTGCACACTCCATCCAGATCTACTGTCACCCACTTTAGTCTTCCAATTGGTAGAACTCTGTGTTGATTTGCTAGTTTCAACTGAACAGGTGAATATCCTAATGTGGACTCTCCCATACATTGCCATGTCTTCTTGGGTAATAAATTTACTTCGGATCCTAGATCCAGTATAATATCTCACATGTTGAAATCTTCAATGTTGGTGTTCAGTCAGAATTCTCTGCTTATTCTCCTCCTTGTATGCAGATGATTGATTGTTTTGTGTTCTATCTTTCCTTCTATCTCTATGCTACATTTTTCTAGCATATTTTGTAACACTTCAACAGATGATGGATCATTTAGTAGTTTAACATAGGATTGCAAAAAACCCTTAATCGTACTTACTTATCCCAAGGGTTGTGCTTCTTTGGTGTGATCCAGTGATGGAGGCATCTCGTATTCTGGTATTTCCTGAGTATGTTGCACAGTTGATGTCAATGCAATGTATGTCTTCAAGAATTATTGTTTGGCCTGCTTGAATATCTCCTTTTCATTCTGCGCATCAAACTACTTTTTCATTTTAGCATTCTTCTTCACCCATTGGTGTTGTGTTGGATCTTGTCTTACTGTGTCGTTTCCTATCTTAGCTCCTCCACACGTAACTATGTTGATGTTTCTTCTGTCATCCCTTTCTTTCGACGAAATCCACTAAACATTTTGATTGTTTTGATTTATCTTTTCCTGGATATTCCCCAATAGTGTAGGACAATCTTTTGTGTCATGATCTAATGCGTGACAATACATACATGCCGCGGGTGGAAGCGAACATTCTCTTGCATAGTGTCCTGGTTGTTTGCAGTTGTAGCATACCACTAGTCTTCTGGATCTTCCAAAGCCTCCTCTTCCTCTTCCTCCACCTCTGTAGAAAGCTCGGTCTCCTCGTGGTGCATTGTACTGGGGCACCTGGTTATACTACGCAAGATTATAGTGTGGTTGCGTGGTATTGTACTGTGGTTGCACAATATTATATTGTTGTTGCGCAGTGTTATACAAGGTTGGTACTTGGTTAAACTATGGTGCATATCATTTATGCCTACACCCTGTAAGCATATGATATTCTTTACCTCATTAGGTCCTTGGTCCTGCAATCCTTATTATCATGGCCTACTGACTTGCAAAAGTTTCAATATGAACTCTTAGGTACTGTCTGGTATTTATGCATCATTAGGCAATGATATGGATCATGCCCCTATTTCTTACAGATCTCACACCATAGTCCTCCTGTTGGAAAGGGGTTTGGTAGTCTTGCTGCTATGTATTGCACGAATGTGCGGCATTCATTATTATGGTGTCATTCTCTCCTACATGTGGTACACCAAACGACTTCTCTTTTTTCCTTACCTTTGTTTTGGTTTAGTTGGAATGTTAAGTTTTTCATATCCTCCTTCAGATCCTCTATGGTTGGATCTATCTTATGATATTGGTTCTCTTCCAATTGTAGGGATGCTTATATAACCTCTTCCTGGGTTTGAAACTTGTGTTGTTGCAAAGGACATTTCAAGTGTGGTAGTAGTGAATTGACAAACAAATGCCTATGTTGCATATCTATCATGAGATACTTTATCTTTCCCTTCAATCATTTGAATCACTGGTCAATCTCCCATATAGATTCTCTTGGTTTCTATATAATATCTATCATCTCATTCATATATTGATCCTTTGAACTAGGCTTATGGAATTCATTTATCAATAGCTTTTTGATATCTCCAATCATTCTAGTTGCCTATGGTAGACTGATTGCAGCTAAAATCATGTACCAATCCAGTGCGCGATCTCGTAGCGTGATAGATAAATACGCAAGTTTAGTTTTTTCATATGTGATTTGTTTTGCTTACCATATCTTTTCACAAATGAACAAGTGCTTCTCAGGGTCCTCCGACACCTCTCATTTGAATTCTGGTAACCTGATGGTGGGATCATGTCCTACCATCCTGAATGATGAACTACTGCCTTCGTGCGGTGTAGATGCTTGATTAATGCTTCCTGAAATGGATCCCCCAGTTGTTGTTCCCTATGTAAATGTAATTTTTTCTATCTTTCTCCTCCTGAAATTCGATTGTCTAAATGGTGGTGTTATTCTTGGTGTATTAGTCGTACATGGGTTAATGGGTTCCACACTGACACTAATATGGATAGAAGTTTTTCCTTCCATTCCCACTCTTGGACCTCTTGTCTTCCTCTCATATGTCATGTGCAAGATTCCCTCAATCTGCTCCATAGCTCGGAAATCCTCTACCTCTTCTTCATCACTTTCCAATCCCTCCCTCGCAGCTACAACTCTCTTCTTGGTGTTCATCTTATATTGGTAGGGTACTCCACTATGTGTTCTTCTAGCTATTGCCATGATCTTCTTGATTTGGTATTCATCCATCATGATTGGGCCCAAGGACTCCTCCTTCTTTCCTTTATCCATTTCTCCCTCAATTTCTCCTTCTCTTGTCAGTGCTTCCCCCCTTCCCCCATGCATGCAGATAAGTTTAGTTGTCTAAGGCCATTGTCATTACACCTTTGTTATATAGTAACATCTTAATAGAAGTATATAATGACCTGATATACCTGCCTCGAGGTCCCTTCAATAACTCTTTCTCTGTTGCACTTTAAGAATTCGCTGTATCTACTGCAAATTTTGTGATAAATCCTGCAACAATGTTGTCTAACCAGAAATCTGCTGCACGGGTAAATTTATTATCAACTAATTGTAACTGCGCAATCTCTACAAGATTCCACTTTAGCTGTTTGATCTGATTTGTAGGATGGTTGTCTTTCAACCTTACTATCCACTCCTACAAGACATGCGAGAAATCATAGAAAAATACTTCATGCAAGTCATTGAATACTTACTTGTCCAGATATTTGCGCGGAGTCAACTTTGGGTTTCTGTTACCGTTCTATGCAAACTCCGGATCCTTTGTTTTCAACCAGCTCTCTATCTCTATCTTTGTTGGATTCCATAGTCTCAACATCCCCTTTTAGATTCTCATTCTCTCAATGTCTTGTCGTCCGACCTGGCATTCTTTTGATGCATCTTCAACAAATCTCATTCACTCAATCCCATCTTGTTCCAACCAACCGGAAACGGAACCATTTGTTGGTGTTTATCGTCTACTTTATCATTCATCTACTCTGATCCTACCTTACTTTCATAGATTGACCCAGGTTCATATTTAACAAGCTTCCAACAAAATCCCTCTAAAACTATCGGCCGTCCCAGTAAACCAGAAGGAAACGCAACACATAGGGTGTACTGACAATCTCACCCGAGATAGCTCTATGGGTGCTGGAAATACTCAGGTGTTTGCATCCTGGGAATGAGTGGATATCTGTGGTTGTACCTTGTAAGCTTTATTTATTCATTGTAACATTTGACTAGAGCAATCATTCTATTCATGCATGTGAAATATCAGGTTTAACTAGTTACTTCATTCATTCATTTAACATTCAATCACTTAACAATAACAGAGACACATACATTCAATCACAAAACACAGGTGTTACCATGGTTCACCCTCTCCTGGGCTACGTCCAAAAAGATATGTCTCTCAAGCTCTTTATTATGGTTCAGTAATATGTCTTGTTGCGCGTGTTTACAATATTGAATCTTACACTCTCAACAGGCTCCTCGATCTCTGCGAGGCTGACTAGATCACACCAAGCTCCTCAGCTTGCGATCTAACCCTCAGTATCGAGTTGCTCACTGCTTCCCTAGCTCATTAGTCTACTGAATAGTACATTTCTTACAACTCTCTTTCATCTGTCCTCTCCCCTATATCTCCTCTAACTACTAATTATTTATATCCTTGGCTCATCAACCATTACAATACATTGCAAAAACCCTACCCTAGAGTCATTAGGTCTTCCTTGCATGCTTCCCTCACACATGCTGTTGTTCCTTCCAGCTGTCCTTTCTTCCCTTCATTCTTCTCTTCCAAAAATAACAATTTCTCCTGACTGGGTCTGCGTCCAACACCATGGTTAGGGGAGGGAAGCAAAAACCTTAGGCCCTAAACATTTATTCTTAGGAATAAGCACCATTAACACATCCTAAAACCACCACACGGGACCATGGATGGTTCAAAAATCATTTCCCACTATCAAAGATTGAAATCAAGTTCCTTGGGATCTTATTTAATCTTCTGAGGTCAAGATCCTTCAACAAGTGCTAAAACCAACACACATGGACTTTGTAAGGGGATCTTTGGTCTCCAAGTGAGATATAGGCACCATGAGTAGGTTTTGTGCACCAAAAATGTGTGTCGAGTCATAAACATAGGTCAAGGAGGAAACAACAACCTTAAGCCCTAATTGAACCTTCTCGAGCTCAAGCACCATGAAAAGCACCTAGAAACCACAACAAAAACCCTCTCTAGGGATTTTTGACATTTGAGTTGAACATGGGAACCACTATGAGGTATTTGACATCAAGGATGGGTCTCAAGCTCGTGACCATTGTAAGGAGAGGGAAACAAGATCCTCTATCCCTAAACCTTGCTTCTTAGACTCAAGGACCATGGATGAATACTCGAACCACCACATTAGACCTCTATTGGTTATCACTTTCCTCCAAGGGTGTTGTTGGTGTTATAGAAAGATTTGTCTCACCCCATGCAACTTGCTCAGAAGGAATTTTCCATTTCCCTATGTAGATTTGAAGTCCTCTTTTTAAGTTCCTAGAGCTAAAAATTATATTTTTACACATATACGCGCCCTACTAGTTAGACAACATGCATATACGCATGTTACATCACTACAGTCTGCGTACATCGAGTTTGGTGATAAAAATTAAAATTGTGTCGAGTTTCCATGTCACCTCATGAGATCCATGATCCTTGACCTTTCCATATACTGAAAATGTTCTGAATCGACCCTTCAATTCCATTTGAAGGATATAAATGGGCCATATCCAAACCGTGGAAAGGGAGAAGAATTGAACTTTTGAGAGAAAAGTTACTTTGAAGAAATTATTCACTTCATATTGAACTCTAAGTAACGATATCAGCTTCATAAGATCATGCTAAACCCAAAATTTGGATGACAAGTGGACTCAAAAGCTTGTGCTCTGTTCAAAAGCGACACGATTGCTGCCAATATGAGATAATATTCATTTCTCGCTCATCTTTTTTTGTTTTTTCATAGAAAAATGAATGATATGATACAGAGGAAATGAGTGTCACGAGTAAGCAACTAGTTCCAACAGTGGAACATACCTATGCTCAATGCAAGGAGGTGCATGCATGACATGGACACTTGGGGGAATGTTTCCTCTTAGGGTACAGGGTGTCAAGCTGTAAAGGATATAAACAAGGCTTTGCTTGGCTGGTTAAATTGTTGAGGTTATAGGCTTCTAATGCGAAAGTGGGAATCGATAACAGAGTCAATATGAAGTGAATAATTTCTCTAGAGTAACTTTTATCTCAAAAGTTGAATTCTTCTCCCTTTCCATGGTTTGAATATGGCCCATTTATAGCCTTCAAATGGAACTAAAGGGACGAGTCAGAACGTTTCAAGTATATGGAGGTCAAGGATCATGGATCTCGTGACATGAGATAGAAGCCCGACACAATTTTAATTTTTATCATCAAACTCGATGTACGCAAGTTGTACTAGTGCAACCTACATATACACATGATGTCTAACTCGTGGGGTGCATATATGTGGAAAAATATAATTTTTAGCTCTGGAAAGTGAAAATGAGGAATTCAAATCTGCATAGGGAAATAGAAAAGTCCTTTTGAGCAATTTGCATGGGGTGAGGCAAATCTTTCTATAACAGTTGGTGCCATGAATAGGTTAGTTGTGCAACAAGAATAGGTCTATAGGTCTAAATAAAGTCACAAGATGAAAACAATGATATTATGCCCTAAATGAGGCTTCTTGATCTCAATCACTGTGAAAAACACCTACAATCCACAAAAAATTGCATCTCCTAGGAATCTTTCGACAATCAATAGTTTTCCAAGGGACATTATGATGTTTTCAGTAACATTGATGGGTCTTTACATCTTGACAATGGTGAGGGAAGTATACCAATGTCCTTAGGAATTTAGTAAATCATTTTGTACTCAAACACGGTGAAAGATGCATTTAAAGACCACATATGAACTTTCTATGGGATCTTTGGCCTTTACGTGGGATATGGCTACCATTAATTGGTTTTGGGTAGCAGTGATGAGTCTAAGGGAATAGAACATAATCAAAAATGAAAGCAAGGGCCTTACACAAGAAAATGAACCTTCCAAGCCTCCAACATTGTAAAAAAGTCCAACCATGACACATGTCCTCTTTATGGGGTCTTTGACTCCCAATGGTATTCTAAGCGCCATTAGGCAGTTTTGCACAAAGGGGGTGGGCTTAGTGGTCTTAACTATGTCGAGGAGAGGAAAATAGACCCTTTGTCCTTAAAAAAATGTTTTAATGCTAAAGATTTTCTTTTCAAACATGTTAAGGTTAGGGGGTTTTGCATAGTTATCATTTTATATAAAACAAATGCATGCATGTTACAAATAACATGTATGAGTTACTAATAATGCATGCATGTTTCTATAAATTCAAAAAAATGGATAGGATTATCTCTTTTCCTCTATGTGTTGAATGAGTTAGCTTCTTTTCTCTTAGCTTTTGATTGATAAACCTAGTAGTTCAAGTTGCATAAGCAAAAACACATTCATTTTTCCAGCTCCCTATTGTTGTCTTCCTTTTCAACCACATTTTTAAATATGTTCAACATATTCATCGTTGATAAAAGTA
>SNQJ01S0092803.1:13544-23908 GCA_010110895.2 Picea sitchensis | reverse complement strand
GCCCTTCCGCCGAACCACCACTACGCATCCCTCGCATCCCCTTGCGCAGGAATGTCCACAACCCACAGGCTAGGGCAGCTCATAACTATAGCTTGGTAGACGACTTAGCGCAATCCCTAGCTGCCATGTTAGTCTTGTAAGTTCTCCAGACTTGTCCTACACAGCGAAAATCACTACTTTCCGCCTTGGGGACAGTTGACCCTGCTGATACTCGACTCATCACCTTTGACCTTGACAGCGGAAAACCTTGTCTTCCCGCCTTGATCGCTTTTCAAATACCAGTAAAAATACGGAACATCACAGTTCATCGATGAAGGTGCATCTACATGCATTATGTCCAAAACAGTATGGCATAAACTTGGTTCCCCATAACTCATACCCTCTACAATCACATTACGAGCTTATGACAGACGACCATCCTCTCCTGAAGGGCTCTTTCAAAATGTCCATGTTGAACTCGGGGGCAAGACTATTCTCATTGACATCGAAGTTATCGACGCCCCTCTCGATTATAATATCTTGTTCGGTCGTAGCTACATGTACGCTATGAATGCAGTGGCATATTCCGTCTTTTGGAAAATGATGTTCCCCCACAATGGGAAGATCATGACCATCGACCAAGTCTCACATTATGAGCCTAACCCATCTGCCAACCTCGATAACATCCTTCCCCTCATCCACACAAACCAAGACGCATATCCACTCGTCGAGATGGGTCCTGGGATTTTTAAAGACCCATCCTTGTTAGGAACATACCATGGATCACCACCACTCCTTCATCCTACTAATAAAGTGTGCTTCATCTCATCTAACGGAACTCACGCAGAGGATGATCTTCATCCTCAGGAGGCTTTCGTCATTCCTGACGTCCCACTAGTCGCAGAACCACTCCCGTCGGAGCCTCCTGCGCACTCGTTGACCCCAACAGTCCATGAATCCACATCCCCTCAGGGTTATAATCCCGTTTGGGAGACAGTACCCCAACTCCTACTCAAATTCCCTTCTTTTACCCTCCACCAGGTATAGAATATTTTCCGGTAGCCGCAATGCTCACACTACCCAATATGGTGTTAGCAATCCCAGTGTGGTATTTACACCCACCTGAGATGGTCCCTCGACCATCCCTTCCCCCACAGGAAGGCCTCCCCATGACGATTCCCGTCCTTACCCCCACCACCCACCCACTCACTAACCTCCCGGCTACAGCTGGGGGCAGGAGAAAGAAGAAAGAGCCCACCGCTCCACTTCCTCCATGCATCCCACCACCATGCGCACTATGTGAGAAAGAGGTACACCAAACCAACAATTGTCCATCACTACCTGAATTACAGAATTTANTCAAACTCCCACAACACCCGCCACTACTGCTAGTTCCACCACTACCACCCACCCTTCCAGTAGTAAAGGGTTGAGGACCAAATATGCTTGTGCTATGTGTTTAGAGAATGGCCATTACACCCATCATTGCCCAACACTGCCACGCTTTCGGCAGACATTAGCGGCTGTACGCCAGAACTTCCAGAACAACCCCAGTCATGCTAAGTCCTTGTCAACAAATATCACAGACATCCTCTATGTCACCACTTCAGTCAATGAACGTATGAGATGCCCTTTCTCTCTCTGTGATTCATTAACTCAATTAGCATACCAGTGTCCTATGATCCTTGAATATAGGAAACGTCAATTGGCCCTACTTCACCAACCCGCAGAGGCGATAATTGACATTACCTCGTCACTAGAGGATCTTCATGTCATTTCTCCTGAGCTTGAGGCACTCCCAACGCCTCCATGGTTCTTCAATGACGTCTCTGAGGACTTACCCCGCAACCCCCCCAACTCACCTGCTCATTTCCCTATGGACACTCTCCACCCAACCACCATGGGTACCCCTCAGTACTTCAATATATGGTTCATGACGAGTGATCCTGCACCATCTCCTAACCGTGTTCCCCCTGTTTCTTCACCAGGGGGAAACCACCCCACCACGGTCACCGATATCACTCCTCATGACCCCTTGTATTCTCGGTGTTTCCACTGCGATGAGGAAATACTCGAAGAGTTAAATCACCCAGACTCTCCCTGGGATGCGCTACATCACCGCGCACTCTTCTCTCCACAGGAAGCCCCCATGCCTCCTAACCAAAACCCCATTTATACAATCGAAACCAAGGCTTTTATCCCATCAGGGACTATTGATTGGTTCAACAATCCCATTCCTACCCCTGATTCCTTTGAAGAAGGTAACATGGCCAACATTTCCCCGACCATCAAAATCGACATTTCAATTAAACATGGCATCATGGAAGAAATCACCATTGGAGCTGCTTGCACTCCTCAGGAAATTGTCGCGTACAAAGCCCTCTTCTAAGAATTTAGGGATATTTTCACCTGGTCATACACAGAAATGCCTGGCCTCGATCCCTCTATTATCAAACATCGCATCGATACCTATCACGACATCACACCAGTTTGCCAGAAACAACGACCGCTACACCCATCCAAAGTCGCGGCTATCAAAGCCGAAATTGACAAATTACGCATTGTCGGGTTTATTTACCCCATCGCTTATACTTCATGGGTTTCCAACCCTGTACCCATCGACAAAAAACATAGCACTATCTGTGTTTACACAAACTTTCATGATCTAAATAATGCATGTCCCAAAGACAACTTTCCAACGCCTTTCATCGATCAAATTATCGACGACTGCGCCGGCCACGAAGATCTCTCCTTTATGGACGGATTCTTTGGCTATAACCAAATTCAAATCCACCCATCCGATCAATATAAAACCGCATTTCCTACCCCATGGGGTACCTTTTCATATCGTGTCATGCCTTTCGTCTTAAAAAATGCTGGCGCAACTTTCCAGTGGGCGATGACATACATCTTCCACGATCTGGCTAAAATCATCCTTGCCTACTTGGACGACCTCACAGCTCGATCCAAGAAACGCACCCAGCATCTTGATGATTTACGAATCATCTTTCAACGGTGTCATCAGTACAACATCCGCTTGAATCCTCTCAAGTGTGTGTTCTGCATCACCGCAGGGCGCCTTCTCGGCTTTATTGTTTCCCAAAGTGGTATTACTGTGGACCCCCTCAAAGTCCAAGCTATCACCAAAATTCCACCTCCCTGGAATTTACGGCAACTTCAGAGTCTTCAAGGCAAAGCTAAATTTATTCAACGCTTTGTCCCAGATTACACCATACGCGCACATGGTTTCCTTCGCTTACTACGTCACGACATCCCTTTTCACTGGGATGACTATGCCCAACAGTCATTTGATGACCTTAAAGTAGTGCTTTCAAATGCACCTTTAATTAGTGCACCTGACTATAATCGCGACTACATCCTCTACGTATCAGCGTCAGCTGTATTAATAGTCGGCGTCCTCGTCCTGCTCGGAGATGACAATCGGGAACACGTCATTTATTATGTTAGTAAGAACCTCTCAGGACCACCCTTGAAGTATAAACACGAAGAGAAACTTTCTCTTGCAGTTGTCCTCGCAGTCCAGAAACTGCGCCATTACATTCTGCTTTGCACCACAAAGGTTGTCGCAGATTCCAACCCTATGCAGTACTTTCTTAGCCGTCGAAAAGTTAACGGAAAATTCGCTCGATGGATCGTTATCCTACAGGAGTACAACCTCGAGTTCTCAACGCCTAAGAGTAAGAAGGCCCTCGTTCTCACCGAACTTGTCACGACCCTCCCCTCTGACACCACCAGTGCCCCCGTCAACACTGACTTTCCCGACGAACATCTCTTTTACATCACTTTGGATGATCCTTGGTACGACGACCTCCTCATCTACCTCCTCATCAGGACCCCCTCTACCTTCTCGTCGGAGACATCCTATACCGACGGGGCATCAACACCATTCTTCGTCGATGCTTGACTATTGACGAGGCCGATAGAGTCTTAAATGACTGCCACAGCGATGCATGTGGGGGCCATCTGTCGGGTATATCCACCGCTCAAAATATTATCCGAGCCGATTAATTTTGGCCTACCTTGTTTCATGATTTCATTCATGTCGTGAAACGATGTGAGCAATGTCATCTCTATGCCAACAAATCTCGAGCTCCCCCCGCTCTTCTTCACCCTGTCATTACTGTCGGTCCTTTTTGTAAATGGGGCATCGAATTTATGAATTGTAATCCCCCCTCCAGCAATGGTCACAAATACATTGTTTTCGCCATTGATTACTTCACCAAATGGGCCGAAGCCATGCCCACTTTCAAAAACACCGCTGACACTACATCACGTTTTTTCTTTAACCACGTCATATCCCGTTTTGGAGTTCCACTCCAACTCGTTTCCGACCATGGGAAACACTTCGAGAATGAGATCTTCGTCGAACTCTCATCTCGGTTAGGATTCTCTAACGAGTTTGCCTCACCATATTACCCTCAGTCAAACGAACAGGTCAAGGCAGTTAACAAAGTCCTCAATACCATGTTACAGTGCATGGTTAATAAACATAAAACCAATTGGCATCATATGTTATTTTCTGCGCTATGGGCTTATCGAACGACTGTGAATACCACTACCAGTTTCGCACCGTTCCATTTAGTCCATGGGATCGAGGCAACTCTTCCCATCGAGTGAGAAATTCCCACCTTATGCACCGCAATTGAGCTATTACCTAACACTACTCCAATGGAGCAGCGCTTGATGAACTTGGAGTCTCTGGATGAAGATCGTCGATCTTCCTTACAGAACAACGAGGCAGCTAAAAAACGATCCAAAGCTACCTTTGATCTCCATGTCAACCTTCAATCATTCTGCAAAGGCGACCTCATTCTGGCTTATGATATCGCTCATGATACCTTTGGCCACGAAAAATTAGAATCACTTTGGCATGGCCCTTACATTATCCAACATTGCCTCACCAAAGGCGCATATATCTTGGCCTCTCCCGACGGCCTCTCCCTCAAATAACCTGTCAACGGGTTGTATCTCAAGAAATTTTATGCTTAAAAGTAGTCATTCTACTTTAGGTTATTTCTTTTTCTAGTATTTTTTCTTTTTTCCTCTTACCCTCTCATATAAACTATCCTTTGTGCTATTGACATATGCTTCCTCCACCAACCTACCACATCAGTTATGCCAACGGTTCCAGCCATTGGACACAAAATCTCGCTTCAGCTGCTTGGGCTCTCTATACCCCCTCACATGAAATGCTACATTCAAGCGGCATATGTTTGGGGCCAACAACCAACAACCAAGCTGAATACACTGTTGTCATTGGCCTCTTGGCCGATGCCCAGCATCATCATATTCGTCACCTTAGCATCTTCCTCGACTCTCAACTAGTCGTTCTCCAGCTCAACAATGTGTACCGTGTACGCGACCCGTGCCTCTTTCGCAAATACCTGCAAGTTAGGTTGTTATCATGACATTTTGATTCCATGACATTTACACATATTCCATGACAATTGAATCAAAAAACAGATCAAATAGCTAACATGGTGTTAGATTGGCATATATCACATCAAGCCACACATACATAAACATCTCACAAAAACATGTCACAACATATATATACAATAGACATCATCAAACTCATCAACAAAAAACACATGTAGACACCAGATGAATCTCAAAAAATGTATACTCATGTATATATATAAAGGCTCATCAGGCCATCCAAATGTTTACATACAAAAATACATGTATCCGCAGGCCAATGCAGCACCTCGGTACAAAAAATGGGCTCACCAGCCTATATACAACAAAAACAAAGATATACATAGTGCACCACTCATGGTGCCTTTATCACCCCACCACCTGCCCCCCCCTCAGGCGGTGGCGGCCCACCACCACCTGCCCCAGGCGGTGGTGGTCCACCCACAGGACCCTCCTGCCCCGACGGCAGGCGTCCACTCATCATAGCATCCAGCACTGATGCTCGCCGCACTATGGACCGCCATGGTGGCGGTACCCCAACACACTTCTCCAAGAAACTCTCATCCTAGATGCGCGTCCACATGCCCTCAGGAACATCCTGTAACATCGTCTCTAGACGACGGCGTATGTCATCAACATCCACTACGACCGCCGTCGGAGGAGCGTGAGATGGTCCCGCACCAGGGTCATCGAACTGACGCCTCCTCGCTGCCCTCTCAGGCTCAGCTGGTCGCCCTACGGCATCCTCCCGCCGACTTCTCTCTCCATGCGGTAGTCTCTTTGGCTCTCTCCGAGCCAGCGCTCTCTGCATCTCCACCTCGCGCCCGCGAGGTGTCAAATCTGCACAGGCAAAAAACAACAACAAAAGATAGTATCAACATCTATATCATATACATATGGACTGATATCTCAAAAAACCACATAAACCACAAACATGTACACCAAATACTAAACATACCCCGATGATCGCACACCTCCCCTGGAGGTAGCACCATGTCCGAGTCACCCCGGAAGTCCACCCCAGCATAGGGGTACCGCAGTATCACCTGCGGCATCTGCCACCACACCTGTGTCGCCTCTGTTGAAAAGAAGTGTCCACCTTCACCACCACCGTGATGAAGAAAAACTGTAGACCACCGCCTCAACCGCGGCTCTCGTGCCCCCGACATCTCCAGTAAGATCCTCAGGCGCAACATTAGCATCCTCTCTAAGAACCAGGCCACTAGGATGGACCCAAATGCAAAATCCCCTGCACCTGTGGACTGACAACATTCTAACTGTGCCACCATCCTCGCATGAAGCATCATCCCCCACGCAAACCACTCGCCAACCACCACCCTCTCCAGCACCAAGATCTGGCCACCACTAATCTGCTGGGTCTCCAGCAACCCATATATCCGCACAATCATTGTTGCTATACAGCGATGTGCCAGGGATTCTATCGCACCAATACTCACCACAATCCCAGACATAAAATCCCGACCGGAGAAATACCTCTGGACAATATCGGCCAGTAAAATGGTCTTCGGCAGCACCGACTCCGCCGGTAGGGGCATTCCCCGAAAAGGGAGCCCAGTCAAAAAATAAATATCCTCCACCGCAGTGAAGGGGATCTGCTCTCCTCGTACGAGGAAGAAGTGCAGCTCCAGACTCCACATCTGGATCAGGAACTGCAACAGATACTCATGTTCCCATATCAACAGGCACTCAAAAAACTTTAGCAACCCACATGTTGCCAAAATTGCACGCATGTCGGGCCCCTCAATGGCCACAACATCTCGCAACTGAGCCCAGTCCCGCTCTCACCACCGCACTGGCATCATCACCACGGACCACCTGCAGACAACACAGAGTCCTATATCATCTCATGCAACCATCAACAGCATCAAAAAGACTCCTTTTTTACCCTTCAACCTTGCCTCCCGGGCGTGGTTTTTGTTACCCATAGGCGCGCACACATGCGCACCTGTTCATTACACAGGAGCGCATATATGTGCGCCTATTCATTACACAGGCGCGCATATATGCGCACCTGTACACTACACAGGTGCGCATCAGTGTGCACATGTTTGCTTCACAGGCGCACCCTTACGCGTGCCTGTTCACCATACAGACGCGCACAGATGTGCGCCTGTCAAGCCCACAGGCGCGCACTGATGTGCGCCTGTTCAACTCACAGGCGCGCCCTTCAAGCGCGCCTTAAATTCTCCCCATCGCGCACACATGCGCGTATATTCGGTGTACAAGCGTGCATGTATGCACGCCTCTCACCGAATCGCCCACACATGTGGGGCCCAGACCCCCTAAATACCCCTGTACGACCCTCCGTACAAACCCTGCCCAAAAATTGAAAACCTATTTCTATGCAGGATGATCAGACCACTAACTTGATACTCGCAGATCCTCAATCAGCTGCCTCATCCTCCCCGAATCTCCAAATCTCCTCTGAAAATTGCTCATTCAATCACTATTGCAACAAGTACAAATGAGGTGGCAATGTGGACCCTACAGCTATATATAGGCCTTTTGCCAAACTTCCACTCACCATTCTGGGAGCCCAAGACGTCCATTTTTCAAACCGTCTTCAGCCACGAGATCAGCATCTCGTCACCTACATCACAACAGTTCCTGGGTCGCTTTTCATCCTGTGCCCCCAGGGCACCTTTTTTTCATATCATGGTCAGGTATGCATGTGCATAGTCACATTTATCAAATACATGCTCATATCTTTGATTCTCTTCAGATATTGTTCACTTTGGGTATTTGGTTGTTATGTGTGCAAGTACTTGCTCTTCATCCATCGGAATAACCCCTTCAGGTATATACTCAGCACTGGCATGTAGTCTCTCCCACCATATTGAATTTACATTTCCAGTCACACCCTCTGATATCGGCCTCTAGGATCCTCATTCCCGGCTCTGCAGTACCCACGCCTCCATTTGCATCTTCGGTACAGTTACCCGGTAGCATTCTTACCCACATGAGTTGTCCCATTCATAGCACCTTTTGCCACTTTTTGACACTCATGTTGTTTTCATTACCCTTTAGGGATGGGAGTCCCGATAGTCTTTCATCATGTCGTGAATCAGCCACATACTCCTTCTCCTCATTTTTCTAGCTTTCCCACACGGACTCCAAAATTATCTCTTTACGGTTCTCTTTTTACCTGCACCTCTGCAGCATCATGAACCCTTCATTTCATCCACAATCAGTTTTCCCATCTGCGAACCTACCTTCATTTCACCTACCTCATACAGAAACTCACCAATGGGGCCCCCACCCTTCGTCAGTCTTCCAAACACATTATTCCCTACTTGGGCCACTCATATCACACTGGGGCACTCGTTTCTATATTTGTACATTTCTCCCCAAAATTATTCGTTATTTATTGTACAAATGCCTTTATTTCCAGTCATTACATTTTCTTTTGTGTCGTCACCTTTGGCGACTTGCTTCCTTCATTTTGGCCACACGCAACCCATTTCACCCTTGGTTGGAGCATTACTTCTCATCTACCCTTGCCGGAATCATCCATATCTTCAGAGCACCCCACAGGTCACTTACCTTTACCCTCTGAATTTGTTCACCTTGTCCCGCCTCTGGCACAACTTATCACCGGTCTTGTCGTCCCCCTGACACTCGACCTCGTTACACGGTTGCGGCCACTTGTTATCTCATACATCCTCCAACCAAGGGAGGTATTTAGTCTTCCCACTTCTTGACTTCGTCCATGTACCTCTGCCACTTTCTCACCTCAGTAGATTTCACGGAGCCCTTTGCTTCTGGAAGTCGCGTCCCCTTTTGTCGACATTAGCACTATTTTTTCGGAAGGGCGACAGTATCTTGATTCTCATTCTCTAATCAATGAGAGATCTCGGATGGCACAGGGTGAAACACCATTGCTCCCTGCTGTCGTTGGCCCCCGTAAAATTCGATGCCAACACTTTCTCATGTTACGGTGGGTCTTACTTGGCGACTATTGCAGTTAGTTCTTTTATTTGCCGAAGACCTCTGAACTTGGCAAGGCTATCAATTCCCACATCATCGCTGCTACTTATTACCGCGATCAATGCCTATTATTTAGAGTATGTTCATTTTCATAATTGTCTTCTGCCTCTATCACGACCGCCCCCGAGGGCGCTGCAGTTGTCTACACCACCAATTCAGTCATCTTTTTCCAGAGTTACATGATACGAGCATGGGGCATGCCCGCCTCGTTTGTACACAGTTTTCTATTTTGCACACCTCATAGAAGGTTGGGTCCTACTGGTTCCTTTTTTCTCCAATGGATCACTCTGAATGATCCCACTAGTTTTCTCTCTTACAAACAACATTCTCAGTAGAAGAAACATTGATGGATTTTGGCTATACGTATGCTCCTAACCTCATCCATCAGGGGGCATCTGTTATCACTGAAATTTCGTCCGCACATGGTTACAAGAACTCAGCATCGTCAAATAGTAATGAAGCCATTCATGGCCCTAAATTAATCTCATAGCATTCAAAAAAGGGAAAAACTATATAAAGTAGTGAAAAAATTGAAGAGCACTTTACAAAAGTTGGGCGCATGCGCACATGCGCGGAATAGGAATGTAGAGTGCGCGCATATGTGCATGATGCACGGCTGTCAGCGCAAAAATCCATGCACCTGCTAAACGGCGCATTTATAAATATGGTCGGCCTCCCAACCACTTATGGTTCAGCTCCCAAGCTGATTTGACCTCCAAATTCGGGCTAGATCCGAATGGTGGGCTGGTCAAAGACCTAATAATGCCCTAAATGGCCTCTTTTCACACTACAAAGCAGTTTCACAATAACCCAATGCAATGCTATAACAATCCATGAATGCACCTCATTTTCTCAAGGAATTCTAACTAATGTTATGTTGCCTATATTGTTTTAAGGACTCCTTCCTTGGCAAGAACACATTGGCATCATTTCATTGA